>JANRGW010012093.1:0-31918 GCA_024733675.1 Psilopsiagon aymara
TCAGTTGCTGCTCAGTAACGTTTACTCTGACCAAGGACTTTCTGAGCCTCATGCTCTGCCAGGGAGGAGGGGAAGCCAGGAGGACGCAGGGACAGCACACCTGACCCAAACTGACCAAAGAGGTATTCCATACCACAGCACATCATGCCCAGTATATAAACTGGGAGCAGGGACCCGGAAGGGTGAGATCACTGTTCAGTCAGGCTGGGTATTGGTTAGCGGATGGTGAGCGGTTGTATTCTCTTCCCTTGTTATTTCCCTCATCATTATTATTATTGGTGGCAGCAGCAGTGGTTTGTGCTATACCTTAGTTACTGCACTGTTCTTATCCCAGCCCATGGGAGTTGCATTCTTCCCATTCTCCTCCCCATCCCTCTGGGAGCAGGGGTGGGGAGGAAGGGGGGGAGTGAGCGAATGGCTGCATGGTACTGAGTTACCGGCTGGGCTTAAACCACAACTGCCTGAAAGACTCAAACTAGCGCCAGCTTTGAAAAGAAAAAAAATATACAGCAGTGGCAGCAGGGAGTAGGTGGCTGTGGAAGGTTGACCTTGGCTGGCTGCAAGGTGCCCATCAAGCTGCTCTTTCACTCCCCCTGCCTCAAAAGGGAAGGGTGAGAAACTACGATGCAAAAACTGATGGGCAGAGATAAGGACATCACTCACCATTATGGGCACAATAAACTTTGTGAAATTTATTTATTGTCAATTAATAACAAAGTGTGATAGTACGGGGGCAACCCTGGTGTCTTCTCATAGAAGTCACCCTGCAGCTCCCCCTCTGCCTAAAACCTTGCCATGTAAACCCAATGCAGTATCTTATGCAATTTGAACACAAGTAACAAAATACACTAAACAACAAAACTTCTGATGCAGTTTTCTCACCACTAATGCTTCAGAAAGTGCCTTTGTAGTGGTCTGCAACATATATCTCTTCAACTATAATGCTGTCTTCACAGATTGCATCCATTATCCCACCATATTTAACTCAGGGTCTTTACATACCATCACCCTTTCAGATGGTTTTGGGCCCTCATTTAAGCAAAAATGCAATTTAACTACCTTGTTTAGTTTCTCATTTTCATTCTTAACTATCACAAGATTTATTCGACCTGGATTTTATTATACACTGTGAACAAAGGTGAAAATAAAGGTCTAAGATTTCCTTGGTTCCTCTTGATCTGAAAGTTTACAATATATTTCTAATGAGAATGTGGCCTATTATTTCACACCGGTATGTATTTTTTTAGATGCCACATTCTGCCAAATAGTTTGATTTGGAGGGAACCTGTTATTGAACAAGGCAGCATTTTTCTGGTTTTCCAGCTTTGCCGTATCAACACTTGCAGCAGATCTTCCATTCATTTTTACAACGCATAAGATGCACTAATGTTTTGTTCTGCAAATTCTTATTCTAATTCTGGACTGGTTATTTCATTCAAGGCACAGATATACCATATTCAGCTACTCTCCAAGAGCTACATAAAGGGTTTACACCTCCACAGACGGATATGACTT
Organism: Psilopsiagon aymara; assembly: GCA_024733675.1. Classification (NCBI taxonomy): domain Eukaryota; kingdom Metazoa; phylum Chordata; class Aves; order Psittaciformes; family Psittacidae; genus Psilopsiagon; species Psilopsiagon aymara. The sequence continues at coordinate 1,516 of JANRGW010012093.1, forward strand.
TCAGGAAGAGTGATTATCCATCTATCCAACTGGCTGAGACTGGAGCTGTGTGTTCAGACTTCAGCTTTGCTTTATCCTGGAACATGTTCATCAACACACTTTGAGTAAGGTGTATTGGCTTGAAAAATTCTCTTTCTACCCACAAGGACTTCATATTGGTTGCCTCTAAGTAATCCAGTGTTATTCTAATACAAAAATCTACCACAAGAGAGCAAAAGAGTCCAGATATATTGAGGACCCTTAAATACCTGAAGGGAGTGTAACGAAGATGGAGCCAGGCTCTTCTCAGTGGTGCTCAGTGAGAGGACCAGTCAATGGGCATACACTGAAACACAGGAGGTTCCATCTGAGCATCAGGAAAACTTCCGCACTGTGAGGGTGACTGAGCACTGTCACAGGTCACCCATGGAGATATCCAAAAGCTGTCTGGACATGGTCCTGGGCAACCAGCTCTAGGTGGCCCTGCTTGAGCTAGGGGTTGAGCTGGCTGACCTGTGGCTCTGTGCTATCATATACTGTACCAATGGACGCCGCACTGTAAGTGGTTGCTGCTCAAACAGGTTTATGATTACCCTTTCATTAATTTAATTAATTACGACCTTTGACTTGTTAATTTGTTTTTTGCCTGATAATTCCCCTCTTTATGGTACCACTTCTGTATTCTGACACTGTCAGCAAGATTACATTCCAATCTCCTAGGAGTGTGGGCATGCATTCCCATTTAAAACAAATTAATAACAACTATCGTGCTGTTGATAGATAATCTTGTATATATAGCAACACACTTTTGGAATCTCAATATTATTTCCTTTTGAGCTTTGGCTAACGCTTTAAAAACTGTACACAACTCCCAACAGAAAGCTCACAATACTCCACTTTCCAAGGATTTTCTGTGGTTAAAAGAGCCTGGAAAACAAGTGAGATAAAATCAGGGCTGCTAGTATTTTGGAAACTGAAGACAGTCACACTGCCCTCCAGAGCCTAGCTGACTATCAAATGCTTTCCAGTCTCTTGCCAAATAAAATGATTTAGGAATTGAATGTATAGAGGTGTAAGTATTTTATCACTGTTTCATTTGCATCTAGTGTCTTAAATCTTCAGGGCCGGTAGTGCACCAATTGACACCATTAAATGAGGCCTTGATAAGGGTTTTCATCAAATACAGCTCTGCAGATGGCTGCTGACACCCAAGAGAGGTGGTGGATGTGCACCAATGTGCAACTGGAGTTGAAAGGATCCCAGTGGACTGTGCAGCATGCTGGGCCCAAGCTGCCTTTCTGCCTACATCAATGAGAATCAGATGGAAGAAAACACTGAACAGGCAGAGAAGCTCTTAGGTTATTCTTTCAGCTGAGACATATCACAAGAAGCAAGGCCAGGGAGTTTCAGACCTTATGGAATCTCTCCTGTGATGAAGAATAACTGTGAACGGCAGCAGTTTATAAAATCTGGCTATTATTCTCAATGCCTAAGGGATCAAGCCCAGAATATACTGACTGATAAACTCACATATGGAGTTTTATACATTCCCTCTTTGGCTAAATGCATTTAACAGCAATTGAAAAAACAAAAAAAACACCCCAAAATACTTAAACCCATTTGCTTCTTTAGTATTTTCTCTAGTTGAACAACCACCTGATGATGATAAAGATACTTCCCTTGGGAGACTCATTCAGCTCCTCCGAAATTAAAAAGAATCAGTTAAACTTCATATATTTTATCTAAGGCGATCTTCTGAATTTACTCAGAATAACGGTCCAGTATGTAATCTCTCTTTTGAAGTAAAAATACCAATTTTCACAAACATGCTTGAGCCCTTTCTAAACTACCAGAATGCCATGAAAACAGATAGAAGAGCCTACGGTCTCAAGCTAGACCCACTGCACAGGATTACCAAGTGACTAAAATGCGGGAGTACATTTGGAAAGGGAAAAAATACGGTGCCATTAGTGGCATGAAGTGCAGCAATAGAAATGAGAATGGGAGTATGCAAATAGAAACTTAGAAGTGTACGTTACAGACACAAAAGCTGAAGAACCTCAATTTGTGCACAGACAATGGAAGCATAAAGGATGGGAATGCCTCAGAGCATGGGAAGCAAGAGCAGGGAAGCTGAGGTGTCTTAGTTAGAACATCCATGATGACATGAATGTGTCTTTCAGAACACACAAATCTCCTTCTGTTGCCCAAAATATTTGACTGTTCTGTTGATGCTGTGTGAAAAAATCCTGCAGCTTGTCTTTTAATGCATCAGAAGCAGCTAATCCTTAGGATGCTGTGCATTATTCCCCTGAACAAATGTACAGCACATTTTAGGCTTACTCAGTTGCAATAAATACTAGCATAGATATAGGAAAACAGAAGGTGTACAGCAAAAGCTGAACAAGCACAAATATGCCTGCATAACTAACAAGGAAGGTGGCTTGGGATTGGTACTTGGCACACATATTTCACTGCAGAAGTATTACTAGAACAGGCAGCTTAAAATGGTCTGCTTAGTGGAAGAGCAGCATGGAAGGCACTGAAGGCGGGCTGCCCTAAATGCCTGAGTCTATACTTGGTTGTGACTGCTTTCTTCATTACACCTTTGTACCTTCTTCCTTAAATCTTTGTGGTTTTCAGGATGGGGTGCAGTTTCAACAAGTATCACATAGTACATCTGTAAAGTATCTTCAGTGGATTTACTGATTTGTGTACCTACACAAACCTTGTACACAACCGCCTGCTTTGCTGTTCCCATATTCACTGTGCTGTCATTATGCTCTTCCTTACTTCCCAGCTTCACACCTTTGCAGACTTGCGCACGTAATGCCTTGGGCTTTTTTTCCTTTTTCCTTTTTTTTATTAGATAATTTTCACTTCAGATATTAAACCTTTTCAATTTTCTGGAGTTGAGAACCCCCCAGTACCATCCATAACAAAATGGCGAATTCCTTGTCTTAGAGTAACTAGAGAAAAGGAAGAATTCTTCAAAATAAAAAATCCTAACAATTAACATTATGCCATTTTGCTTTTAAATGGTACTTTTGGGGGTCTTTTTCTTGCCTAATACTCCCCTACCAGTATCTAACAATTCTGCTTAACTGGTATATTTCAACATCAATTGTAATATTGTATTACAATTTCCCTGCCTTTGGCTTATTCACAAAATATATTAGTTGGCGAAATATTTTATAATGAGTAACTAATCACAAATCTATTGCTTTTTGTGATTATAAAATCATGCAGGAGCTGATTTCCACATATATATTCATTACTTTAAACATTCACTGACTATTTCAGATGAAAAAAGAAGTGGCTTGTGTGTTTTTCTCTCCAAGCCTAGCACTGGATATATTACAAAATATCATAACACACAATATACCACTGAACCAGTCTCCCCGATTAAGGTGGACACATTCTGAACTTAAACATACACACACTGCTGGTTTTGGGGAAAACATTTGTTAGTACATATTTAATCTTATGGTACTTTCCAATATGAGTGGATATGCCCATACAATGAATATTTCCTTCAGGAAGGTGTCCCTGCCTGTGGCAGGGGGTTGGAACTTGATGATAATTAAGGTTGCTTCCAACCCAAATCAGTCTGTGATTCTGTGACTTGTGGGCAAGCAGATTTATGAATCCGAATACATCTATGAATCACTGAAATTAATTTATCATTTCTATACAATGCACCAGTTGCAAATCAGTTTTTCTACTATCTGGATAGCAAAGTTATAATGAAGGCATAAACGTCTTCCCCATCCTGCCCTAAATTTCTCTACATTTACGTATTCTCACACCACATCAATCTTAGGCAGTTGATATTGTTGTTATTAAAGTGACAAATCCTGTTGGGTTCCATGCAAGACCAGTGCCACAAGCGTTCAGTGCAGGCCTGTAAACATACAAAGTAAAAAAGAGCTCCTGACTTAAACCCTCAGATTTTCAACAGCATGATTAAAAGGCAGCATTTTCACAAGTAATTTTTACATGGCAGGAGGCATATGTTAAATTAAATGGCTTCTTGTGAAATCTGTGACAGAACTACAATTAGTTTGACTTGCTGCCTCTGAGAAACTGGTTAGCAAAAATACTTTCAGACACATTTCACTGTATTTTTAGTGCAATATGAACACTGTCTTTGAGTTCCTTTTGAGTCAATACAAAACCTAACTACTGAGAAATACTATGTAAATATCTACTTCCACATTATACCCCGAGTTCTCCAAACTTTTTTGATAGCTTCCCCAGTGTATTCTGCCATCTACCAAATAAGACCACCACGTGCAGTCTTGGCTCAATGTGCTCTTTAGGAACACTTGAAAACCAACGTGAAGGTAACAATAACATTTTAAGCAATAATATCTAAATAAAGCCAGGCTAAGATCATGGCAGGGTAATGAGGTTTGCATTAAAGATAAGCCCAAAGATCTGCTCACTGTTGTACTTAGTACCAAGCTATCCTCGTTAGGGATCTCTTCTTGCTTTTGAAACTTGTTTGAAAATACTGCAATTTGAGACTCACTTTGTCCATGCCCAGCACACTCTTCCTTTAAGGACTGTGGGAAGAACAGAGTGGCATTATTCTCAGTGGCAGCACATGCTCTGCTCTAGAAGATTCATCCCAACCTGCTACACCAACTGTAATGGCACCAGATTTACAAGGAAAGGAAGGGTCCTTCCTTCTTTACCACCACCATACATCTAAGCCACCATACAACAAGCCAACCTATTAAATGAGAACTCTGAGTGAATATTACTATTGTTTGAACCACACGCTTAGACATGGATAACTCAAAGTGCTATTTTATTTGGATCAGTGATCTTATGTCAATATGAAGCACCTACTTCTGTAACAAAAATGCCTAACCCTATTCTCAGCAGCATAAATCCAATGGGAACTGCACCTGTGCCATGTAAGCCAGAACTAAGCTCATGCTGTACAGAAGACAGCAATGCAGTTATTTGCTGTTGGACAATACACATTTTGTTTATATAGAATTATAGGGCTACTTTACAATTAGATACAACAATTCATCATGAGGATTACAACCCATCCACTTATAATCTCTTTTCCTCAGTCCTGAGATGCAGACTCCTTGTTAGTATGTATACATATATATGCCAATATAAAAGCACACAGTATCTCCCTGACATTGGCAACAGTCCTTTAGAGACTGAAGTAAGACAAAAAGACCCATTTTGTCTGTGACAGCAATGCTGGACTCATATGTAAATACTTCAGTGAGGCAAAGTCACTGCGTGTCAATCACAAACACCACCTTTTTTCCCCCTGCTTCTAAAATCAATTACAAGCTTTAACGTTTCACTCTATCCAGAGAGGATAAACCCCCCCTTATTTTGGCGGTGGATTATTTTTTCATCTTTTAGTAAGTGCTGTTCCTAAGACCAGGCTCTCATATGATATGTTTCTGAGAAATAAAACTGATTGCACCACTGGTTTATTCAGACATCCTCATGGCATGACATCATAAATAGAATTTGTCACTCCTGAGCTTGCTTCTCACAGCAGTTGTCTTTAATGTCATTTACTCAAGTGGCTCAAGGTGTTCAGCAATAATTAATGTTTAGCAATCCACTGTAGTGCTGCAAGATAACCACTTTTCAGCCTTTGAGTTCAAGTAAGTCTTGATACTTTTGTTCAATGAAGGAAATACAGGTACATCTGAAATTGTCAAAGCACCTCCACTATGGAGAACCAAAACTTATCTATCTGAATAAACAGAAGGTTAAGAAAGTATGACATGCTGTCCTGCACAAGATATTAATTCATTACAAATAATCAATATTATCAATGTAAAAAGCTGTGTTTATATTTGGATCACAACAGAATGCATTTTGCTGAAGTTTAAGGAAGATTTAGTAGATGTTCCGCTCCAAATGTACTTCAATCACTCGGACCTTCTTTCTGGAACATAACTAAGTCTCCTGGGCTGCCGACGCTATTCGTATTTGCATTGTGTAGTGCTTAGGATCTCCAGGAAAGGATCCCCATTGTGCTAGGTAATTACTGTAACACTAACAAGACATGTTAATAAACTGGAGTGGTGTAATTAGAAAAGAAAGAGCTAGAAATATGAATAGTAGAGGAGATGTATGATTAAGTAACAGCAGCAATTAAAGGCAAAAGTCAATAATCAAATTTGAGCTCGGGTCTTCACAAATTTCAAGAACTACTGCCTTGTAGATTGACATCAGTGATCCAACTCTGGCCAGCCAAGACTCTGAAGCTGTGTGGAGAAGGTTTTGATAATCTTCTCAACTACACAGTAAGAATGAGATAACTACCAAAAAAAAAAAAAAAAAAAAAAAAAAAAAAAAAACATAAAAAACAATCCAAAACAATAGAGGAAAAGTTTTTCCATTCTCCTGATCTGAAAGTCTCTAAAATGTAGATTTAATCTTTGATGAAGGCTGCAGGCTTGTGATCTTACATACTAATTTAGCAGTGTTCATAAAAGCTGAAAACCCCTACTGTGTTACACAGAAAGGAATGTGAGCAGAGAACACAGCTGCATCACTCGCTAGGGAATGTGTGTTCAGAGACTTATTTTTGAACACTGGGACTTGGTTTAGAAAAAGATCATCTTTTTAATAAATGAACAAAGTGACCTTGAAATATATATCCTACTTTTTGCCCTCACAGCAGAAAATTTTTTCGATGTCTAATGCACCAAACCAGCTCTTCACAAAAACAAGTGCTGCCATACTTACCTACAGACAATAATTCTCAAGCCTATATTATTAATCTCCAGTCCAAGAACACAGTCTTGGATTAAATCCCTCACCTGAGCAACACAAATGAAACCAAGTTCATACTAGATGATGTTCTGCTATTATTGAGAGATCTACGAGCCTAATGTAGGACCATGCAGAAGGCACTCAAAGTACCCTGAAGACCAAAAGTAGCATATGTAGCACTGTTTAACAGCAAGTATTCTTTGGATGAGCTTGGGACAAATGTTTTACTTTGAACAGAACCCTACACAGATACAAGAACCAAATCCAAAAGAAGAGCTACTGAAGTTTAATTAAGACCTTTCTTGGCATCTTATAGAAGAAGGAGAAAAAAAAAAAAAAAAATAGAAGACTGCTTTCCTACATTCAAAGTCCTCCTAGGAATATGCTGGAGATAGCTTCAGCTTCTTTCTATACTTAACACAGTAGTCATTTGTACCAAAACGTTACGCCCAGCACCCTGGAACTGGTGTGTTATAGGGAGCTGTTGTGAAGATGATTCACAAAATAGACACAACAGCAGATGTGCCATACTGCTAAACAAATATGCTAAATGCTAACAGGAGTTCTGGGAAGTATCAAGTATAATTGCATGAAAAAAAAAGATAAAATTTTATAGATAATTTCTTCTTTGCTGTTTTCATGCCTATAATAGCAGCTCAGCATCCAAATCTGTAAACTGTTACGACAGCAACAGGATCACCTTTCTCAGTTCACAATTCCTCTCACTTGCCTATCATGTTTCAAACTTTAGAACTACAATGCAATAAATACTTTTTTTTAGGAGCAAAATTAATCACTTTATTGCAGAAAATACTACCAGGTCCTTGGTAGTTAGCCCTACACATCATAAACCCTTCAACCATACCACCTATTGTAGATTTCTTCTCCATTGTATCTCCTAGATGTTGTCAGAGGGGTAAGATGATGGTGGGATTATGTCTTTGCTCAGTTACAAATCGTAAATGTCAATGGGTCGATTTCTTCATACATTCTAAGCACCGAACTTCTGACTTTGATCACAACTATATATAACATAATGAGCTCTACCAAACTTTCTCTGAATTTCCTAATCAGTCAATGGTAACCAGGGAACCTGAAGACTAGAGTACAATATAGCCAGCATGCGACTGTATTTTCATCTCCTGTTTAGAACTGCCTGTTTACATCTTAATAGTGTCAACACTGCTCAGCTTCAATCTGACTCCACTCTAACCTGAATAGCTAGCTACAAGATTTCCTTACACAGCCTGCAGGAATAGGAACTCTAATGGAAGCCCATATGTTTGCAACTACCTCATTTAAAACTGCTATCCTTATTCTGGTGTCAAAACAGATGCAACAAGAATTCTGATTTGTTGAATTTGGAGCTTCCTGTTATAACAGATGATAAACAGTCCCAGGGTATTCCCTGCTAGATCTGTTTCACAGAGTATCATCAAAGAACACATCAGCATGGATAGGAGACAGACACCTGAAATTACAACAGCAGAGGCTGGCATTTACTAGTTATATCAAAGACATTAGTATCCTTACCCTTTCACTTCATGTCAACCCTGTGAACCAAGGGATGTTGTGCCTTGCTTTGAAAATACAAAAGTGATGCAAGGATCCAGCTAAGGCTTAGTTGTGAAAGACAGATGAACTATCACATGTATATATACATCCATTGTAGGTACTAAGAGAAAACCAAATGTGGTTGTTCTTTTACACTAGAAATACTTTAAGTTGATGGCATCCATTTACCAACCAGCTGAACAGACACATCAGTTCTATTTTGCCTGACTTTCAAGGTAAAAATCAAACCTTTTAATGGAAAAAGAGCAAGCTTTCCAACATTAAGAGGTACAGCATGTCTCCATGTCACATGAAAATGAGCGTAACTAGGGTTAACAGCAACATCAATTTCATTTCAAGTAGAAGATAGCCACCTTGGTTGGTCTTTCAGAAGAGGGCTAATTTGTTCATAAATTGCTCCTGTCACATATTTTGAAGAGGTCGGTTTCCTGAAATAATAAAATGACCTTATTGTTCCTTCAATAATTCTACAGAGACTAAAGGGCTGCATTATAGCAGATACATAAACAAAATAGTCGGATGTGTCAGATATAACAGCTACCAAATGTTTTGATTTACTGAAAATAGTATGTGCTTATAAAGGTGCTTTCACTAAGGCAAAATAGTTTGATTTAACCTGATAAATTTCAATCATACTTAAATATCCCAACTTAAAAAATGGTTTGGAAAACTTTACCCAGTTTAATTTGCATTTTACTTCCCTTTCTCTTCCCAAGTTCTCATTTCAGAAAGGACTAATCTTTGAATTAGTCAGTGTGCTACTTCTTCCCTTTTGAACACTGGTGTGCTATCACGTCATCCTTGAAGTAGAAATGCAGGTACTAACAAAAAATGCACTATTGCTCCTTACAGTCAGGAAGGATTTAACTGAGCCTTGTGTTCCTTATTCACAAAGTGCTATGGGAAAAGCCCTTTATGTTGCAACTCCAAAGTAATGTTCCATTTAAGTGGCCAAATATAAAGCCAACTCTATTTAGATACAGAGCGGATTTCTGTACGAATCGGACTCAGAAATAGCCATGAGGTTGTTTTTACACTCAAGAGTGAAAACACTGGTAATTTGAAGAAATAAATAAAAAGAAACCCCACATAATCCTCCAACTTTTCTGTTTAGATGCAGCTGCTGGCAAGCCAGCATGTTAGATGGTGCTCACTCTAAACTATGTGACAAGAGGTGACTGAAAATGGGTCTTCCCTAATATTATCATTTGCAACCACCACCAATATGACCTGTAGTTCAACCTCTCGCACAGCATATTAAACAAAGTTAATACATGTTTAATTCTCTCAGTTCACAGGTTAAAAGGTATGGGTCACACTGTGTGCTAGCAGCTGCCAAATGCTATTTTCTCTCACAAAGTGAAACTTGTAATACAATCCTCACACAAAGACGCCGATACAAAGTCAGAAATGCAACTGTGTTTGTCAAGGTTTTCACTTCTCCTTTCCATATAGTAGTGACTTTTCCTAAGTAAGTTTATGAACACTTTAGATGTACATTTCCCCATTAGATCTTCTTCAACTATTACTCAGCAAATAAACACATTGAAATCTTAACACAGAGGACATCTACATTAGAGGAAAACCGGAGCTTGAAATTGCCAATACATTTAAAAGGCACCAGGGTTGCCTGCAGGAACTTATTCTTCCCTTGGCTTCTCTCCTTTTTCCACCTTCCCATCTGCCTGCCACTGAACACACGGCTTCTGCCATCAGTGACAGCTCAACAATGGACTTCATTTTGCTTTTACCCTTTTTCTCAACTTGCCCTCTGTATAAGGCTAGATTTCTACCTGGCATTGTTTCTTACTGATGGATTTAGCCCCCAGAATTCAGAAGTCTAAAATTCCATACAATGCAATACCTTCAGAGTTTTAAGAGACAGCCACTGAATCAGACTATTATTTAATGAGAATAACTTCAATTTCCACATTCTTCTCATATTAGCCTTACCTCAAGTCAGTAGCAGTAGTTTTTAAGATCAATTTCAATTTTCTTTCATCTTACTAAAGCAAATACACGCTATAATTAGTTTCTTCTTACTTGCATATTAGGTTCATAATACTATATTACAAAATTCCATACACATGTAAATGAGGCCTAATTGGACTGGCTCATCACCAATTACATAACAGAAATACATTAACTGAATGTGATTTATGTATAAGGTACTTGTGAAGGTTTGTGCTGGAATTCATAACTCCCTCATTTGCATATCCTAATTAGTAGTTTATTAATCTTAAATGCATACAGAAATTAACAGCATCTTAGTCTTCTAAAATGCAGCTTGTTTTTTTTTTAATCCTTTCATTAACCACCATCAGTATTTGGTTGAGACAATTCTTAATAGCTCATGGATAGAGACTATGAGTGCCTATGCACACAAAAATATGCACAGATACTTGTGAGCAATTTTGCCTTCCCCTCACCCTGGAGAATTGCCACAGGAACCGGTATGGCTCTTTGGAGTAAGACTTCAGTAAAAATAAAAGATGAAGCCTTTCCAAGTAGATATCTATATCTATCTCTCTCTATATATATGTATCTCCTCTTTATTAAGTGATGTCATGCTCTGGAGCACCACAGGTTAATTTTCCTTTTGGAACAGAGACTGATTACATAAAATAAAGCTTTTAAATTTTTTATTTGCATCTTTCATTTAACTTTTATGAAGCGTATATAAATACGTTTAACTGGATAGGGAAGGCCAGTTAATTAAAAGTCCTAAAGGGCAAATACTAAATGGAATAAACCAGTGGAATTTTGAATAACATTGAAAAAGACTTTTATTCCTTTTCCTCTGGATCCCATCTGAACACAAAATTGTAACAGTTCTGCTCAGCAAAGTATCAGGCAGGTGTGCTTTCTAATTTTAGCTTTAGTAACAGGTCATTGCTGATCACTGGGTAATGATTCACAACTTCAAAATTATGCAGGTTGCAATTTGCTTATGTAAATACTCTATTTTGTATTCCACATTTTGCATTAACACTTTCATGGTCGTATTCCTATTCCTTCTTTCTCTCACTAGGAATAAATGCAGACAAATAAACTATCTAATTTACTTATATATTAAGCTATACCACTTGCAAACTACACACAACATACAGAAAAATATATATGCATCTTTCAACAAGAGTCTAGATGCCTTATAACTGTGTAATGGGCTTTTATGGATTGTACAGTCACACAGTATGCCTAGGGAGGAAGACTAAGGCCATTGCAATGGTACTAATAACATTACTTCAATCTTTAGGGTCATTCTTAAGGATTCTCATTTGATACGGAAAAGGTTAAAGTATTTTAGAGTGCTGTAGGCAGCACAGGGTAGAAATAATCTTTCCATTCTTCTTCATCTCCTGCCTATTTATCAGTCTGAGGTGACACTAGTCATCTGACAGTGACTCTGGAAGGTGGGCAGAAAGAGGAATGGTGGCATATACCCACAGTTCCTAGACCTTCTCTGTAGCCAGGTCTTAATTTTAGACTATTACACAGAGCTCTTACTTCCATTAAGAACCCAACTTAGTGAGCACAGTGACCAAGGAAGTACAGCAGTGCCTTTAAGATTCTAAAATGGATCACTTGTGCAATGCTAAAGTCGCAAAGTCTAGTCCTGATAGGAAAGCCCATCATTTTAGCTGCCCATGCAATTTATCTCCATCAGAGAGTCATGGATTCACAAACTAGTTTGAGATGGAAGGAAACTAAAAGCTCACTCAGTTCCAACCCCCTGCCATGGGAAGGGACACCTTTCACCAGACCAGGTTGCTCAAAGCCCTATCCTTGCTGTCCTTAAAATCAGAATGTCCTTTTTTCAGTGTTTTGGAAAGAGATGCTCTAAGAAGATTTTCCATCATGCTGTATGTAAAAAGAGAAATTTCAAGTTCTGAGTTAAGATACTCTCCTCAGTGTTATCCTTTCTCCTTTAAAATACATTACTCCTACATAACTGATATTTGTTTCGGTGTATATGTACGTCCTGGGTTTTACACTATACATGCCTGAAAACATAGAAATCTCAGAGTAGAAGCTGATTTGACACCCAAAGTTGAATGTGCCTGGCCCAGTTATTCACAGATAAAATAATACCAGTCAGAAAAGATGCAATTAGTTAAAACTGAATTTTAGTCTGAAAGACAGTAAAAAATCAGTGTGGATAACAAATGGAACTTGTAATCTATGGCTGCAATAAACAAAACAATATGAATGTACAAATGTTAATCTATGCATAATACAGAATACTGACTACAACTGGCTAAATTTCATGCAGATATGATTAACTGCATTTGCCTAGTGTACGTGCAGACTAACTTCCAGTCCATTTTATTTTGATATGTATCCTGCATTGTCTTCTATGGCCAGGACAGCACAGAACTCAATCACAACAGCATTTCCTAATGCTATTTTCTAATGCTATCTTTGTCTGAGTCCTTTCCTTGTCTACTGCTTAGAATTGTAATAGGCAGTGAGACAAAAGTAAATGTAATTCACTAAGTTAAGAAGTTTAAAAAATTGCCAGTTATATCTGAGATACAAAGTAATCTATCAGTCTAGAATTAATATGTTTCCACAGTGTAATGGCTTCGGGCAGCAATGAATGAATCATGGAATCACAAAATAGTTGGAGTTGAAGGGACCTTAAAACTCATTTAGTACCAATTAAGGTCGGAATATTTAGGCCCCTCAGGACCTGCAGATGCATCTCATCAGGTCCCATGGACTTGCACACCTTCAAGTTCAAGATCTTTTCCTCCAATGGGTGGTACTTGATTCTTCCAGTTAGTGCCTTTGCCTTCTGTGACTAGGGCAGTGAGGTTGGAGCACTTGCTGATGAAGACTGATACAAAAAAAGAAATTGAGAATCATGGCCTTCTTCATGTCCTGGTTAACAAGGTCCATGGTAGCACCTCTCTTCATTGGCTCCCCTATCACTTGGGAAGGAAGTTATCATCAGTGCATTCCAAGATCCTTCTGGAATGCTTATACCCTGCTGCATTGTCCCTCCAACAGACATCAGGGTGGATGAAGTCCTCATGAGGATCAGGGCTTGTGAACGCGAGGATGCTCTTTTCTGTCTATAGAAGGCCTCATCTGTCTGATCTTTCCTGGTTGGGCTGGTAACAGAGCCCGCTATAATGCCACCTGCCCCTGAGCCTCCCTTTCTTCTTGACCGTAAACTCTCAGGCAGCTCCTCACCCACGCCCAGGCAGAGCTCTGTGTACTCCAGCTGGTTGCTGACATAGAGGATGACACCTCTTCCTCACCAACTTGCCTGTACTTCCTAAAGAGCCCGTGACCTTCCATTCCAGCATGGCATTGGAGACGTCCCACCAAGTCTCCATGACACCAGTACGATGTATTAACTCTTCTTATCCATTCTCCATGCATTTGCACAGAAATTTAAGTTGGGCCCCCAATGAAGCCAACTTACTGACTGGAGTGGCTGGAAGCACTTTGTGTTGCTCTTTAGGTGCTCCCTTGCTGACCTGTGATCCGTTTCGAGGCTCTGGGCATGTCTTGCTGGCACTGACATCAAACTGGTAGGAATGGGATGGATTGAGGTTCCCCTCCCCTGGGAGCTCAGTTTGAAGCCCACTTCCCCACCTTGGCAAGCCTGTGACTGAAGATGCTCTTCCCTTTCTCTGACACGTGGACCCCATCAGCCTCCAGCACAGCAGGTAATCCATAACTAAATCCTTTGACAGCTATCCATCAGTGACAAACAGGCAATATAACATTGCCTAGGCAGTTAAAGTTCAATCACATCTAATTTGATGTAATACCTTAACAGCACAGGGATGCTGTGCTCATTAAATTGAACGTAAGACAGACAAATGAAAAGAAGGCAAAGTCTGTGCTATCCAGCTTCTTTAGACAATTAGATTTGTTATAAAAAGTGCCTAGCTTGATTTCTGAAGACATATGTTGATCTTCTATTAACCAGAGTCACAAAAAGAATGTCTAGATTGACTTCAGAATATACCTGTTACCTTTTTCTTAACTTTTGATCTGCATCAGTTCCCATTCTTTCAGTTTTCCTTGAAGAAACCAATGTTAAAGCAAAGTCTGAGCTGAATATAAACTCACAGACTTAATTTGATGTTACAGTGATCATTTTTCATTTCATCATTCCATTTCATAAACATTTCAGGAACTCAGAGCTTTTCAACTTTTGAAAGGACAGAAAATGAAAATAAATTCAATGAAGTTCAAAATCGATAATGGAAGGCACTGGAATTCACCAACCAAAACTGAAATTCACCCTTTGGCTATAGCAGAATAGTTGAAAAAAGAATAAAATATGTTAAACATTCCTAATGTGAATTTATCATCAAACCTGAAAAGGAGGAAGGGGAATTTAGATACTAAATTTTACACAGATACATAGATTTTAGATACTAAATATAATCAATTTTCATAAGGCCCCAGTGAATTTTTGGAGGATTTTCCCTTGCAATGAAGTGACAATTTTTGCAAGGTGAGGAGAAACGATGAGGATATCTTGGGGGATTGTGGATCACCACTTGGAATACATTAGGTTTTGTAAAATTTGCTGCTAATGTCTGAGTAAAACATTATATGCCTATCTATTAGGCTAGCAAAAAGCAAAGAGCTGAGTACAAGATGGGATTCTTTTGACCTGAGTGTATTTGCTATTTGAATTGTATAGAGATTTTTCATTTCCTGCATCATTCACCATAAGCCAAAGTCGTTCCCCAAAGCTCATTCATTCATTATTCTTGCAAACACAATAAAACCAAAAGATAGAAAGAAAAATATTGTGTTGATTATGAATGCCTATAAATAAAATATAGATATTTTCACTTCGAATTGCAAGTTGTGGTGATGGGCATATACACTACCTTATAAACTTAATCTGTTTGCTCCAAAAACCGAAAAGCTTAACAAAATCTCAATTCCTCCTACGATTCATGTCAGCATTTCAAGCTGTAGCAAATGCAAACCACTAACAGAAGACTTAATCCTCAAAGCATGAGTAAACAAACCCTTCTCCCTGTCTCAAACCCACAAACACCCCCTCCCCAAACTGGAGTCCTACATAGTGCTTATCTAGATGACAGAGGCCAAGGTACAGTTTCTGCTACAGGATAAATGCAAAATGCAAATATCTTAAGCGTCTCATCACTGGTATGGCCTACTACCTTAAGGCTCAGGAAGGGTGGTGAGGCACTGGCAGAGGTTGCCCAGAGAAGCTGCGGCTGCCCCATTCCTGGCAGTGTTCAAGGCCAGGTTGGATGGGGCTTGGAGCAACCTGCTCTAGTGGAAGGTGTCCCTGCCCGTGGTAGGGGTTGGAACTGGATGAACTTTAAAGTCCCTTGCAACTCAAACCAGCCTGGGATTCTGTGATCAGAGAAGCATTTTAGCAGCACTGAATGTAGGACTGCTCTTGCTTTGCTGTCCATGGGGTCCCATAAAATAGTGAAAAGGATAGAGCCCGTATTAGCAAGCCAGCTGTAAGTAGACATCCCCTAGTTGTGGGCTAGACTAGATGGCCTCTAGGAATCCCTCACAAATAAATTACTACATGATTTTAATTACAACTTCTGTAGTAGTAAGATGCATTTTAGACCTGATTAATTGCTGTAACTTGGTAATAAAACCTATACTAATAGCCCAAGCCCGTCTCCCCCACTGTAGATTAAAGGTTTCAAAATTATTTGCTGTCACAGAATGCTTATTAAAGATGAGAAATTGTTAATACTAATTAGATAGTACCTAACTAAAAGATTAAAAGAAAAAATAAAAGAAAAATTAATGCTCTTATTTCAACACAACCTACAATGGACTAAAAGAACCCCAAGCACTTAGCTTTAGAAAGGAAAGAACATAAAGTGAACATCCCTGGATTTCCAGGTTCTGCATCTAAGCCAGAAATGTTGGAATGCATCTGTAACGTCTCTCTTTTCAATGTAACTTCCTTTCCACAGAACACTGAAAATTTTATGAAAGGTGTTAATTCGTGAAATCCCTTGATTCATATATATAGTAACTGATAGGACCACAGGAATGAATGCATGACAATGCTGAACAAGAAAGCCAGTATGTGCAGGCACACACTTGTGCCTCTGTCTCCCAAAGGCTGA
This sequence comes from Psilopsiagon aymara, assembly GCA_024733675.1. Lineage (NCBI taxonomy): Eukaryota > Metazoa > Chordata > Aves > Psittaciformes > Psittacidae > Psilopsiagon > Psilopsiagon aymara. The sequence continues at coordinate 17,949 of JANRGW010012093.1, forward strand.
TGAAAAGTCAAACACATAGATGGGGAGATAAGCATGCCAGAAGAATTGATTTATCTGTGAGAAGGAAATACTTAGCTATTCCAGTCTCAAGAACAGGAATGACTTGGGACAAGTGAGACTGGATATCGCATTAAGCTGAGGAACTACAAGGGTACTGAACAAGGTACAATTTCCATCTTAGGCCAGTATGGTAACTGAACATTAGAAGCATCTATACGGACAGAACACATGGACAATCAGTAAGTCAGCCCCTTCCCCTTTTCTGTATGCTCCAAAGCCTCACTGGTCCTGACCAATCACAGAAAGCACCCCACAGCAAACTTAGAGAAACAGTGAGAGACTGAACAGGCAAATGCACATCTACTACAGGTTTGCAGTCCTTGTTTCTGAAATTATGCCAAAAACAATGTGCAGAAGGGCAAGCCTTTAACAGCCATAGTGGATATTTCTCTGGAGATAAGCACTTACGAGATGTATATATACGTGCAAGATTTTCATTATTAAAAATACCTTCCAATGGTTTAAAAAGCAATATTCAGTGTTCACCTTCTCTAAAAATAGATTTCATAGGCTTTTGACTATTGAGGGGAAGCACGGAATGAGCACCTATTTAATTACCTGGAAACTTCCATCACACATCTTTTGGTGGGTGAGCCCATATGCTGAACACTGAGGCATATTATTCTTTTCACAGCTTATACACTCTAAGGGGATCTGTATCTCCACAGACATACTCAAAGAGTAGGATCTATTTCTAACTAATTCCGTTTATCTTGTGTTTGTAAACTTCTCGTATTCATTAAGGTACCAAATATGATAAAATAATTAACAGCTTTAACAGACATCTACAGGATGGTATCATATAGATAATATCAAACTGACACATAGATCACTGCAGACACCAAGGAAGAGAGGAAGAATCTTGGTTTTTTTAGGGATTCATGTGTGGGTAACTCATTGCTCTAACCCCTCTTGACTTGAGAGCACTGAAAATTGATTTCCCTAAAAATTAGAAGCCCTGACTGCAACTATTTTTGAACTTTCTTCTAGGTCAAAATGGTAAAAGCCATTTTTTTAACAACCCTTTTCATTTCCCCTATAATAGAAAATATTTCGACATATCAGACATAGCAGTCTTGTAAGTAAATCTTTACGGTGTGCTCACTCAAAATGTGTATCTCATAAAATAATGACTGACAAGGCAAATGTGTCACTTTTATGCCTCTCTTTGTATTTTATGGAGTAGTTATAGCTACTGGTAGCTGGATTTCGAAATAATATTCTATGAACTTTAAAGAGAGTAGTAAAGTTCAAGGTTACTATAGACATACAGCATCATTCTGCGGTCTGGATGAAATTCATTGAGCCAGCTGGTGGAGTCATCTCTGTAGGCTCACCCACACTAGTCACCTGATGCTAAACCTCACTTTAATTTTCAAACAAAGGGCACATGGCCTGCAGTTCCAGAAATTCAGCTACTCTCTTGCATAGTCTTCAGATTTAAAGTGTGAAACTTCACTGCTTTCCCATGCTGTAAAAATTGGCATTAGGTACATCATTTCGTACTATTAGTTGCTCCCTCTGGGCATGTGTACACTTAGTAATAGCTCAGGTAAACCCTTCTGGACACGAAACACAGTCAAATACATGCAAATGTATTTTTGGTAGAGGGATTAAAAGGTCATGTTCAATGTGTGAGAACTCAGGTTTCAGATTAGGCATCATTTCTTCTGCCTTTCAACCTCAGTGAATGCAAGTTTCCTTTCCAGAGGATTTGCTATATCCCTTCCCTAAGTACACACCAGTACATCAAGCTCTGCTGACACAGGCTGAAGTGCAAACTGAGAGCACATTCATGCGAAACTGCTGGCCCAGGGACTGCACACTGTATGCAAGCTCTAGCACTCACAGAAGTGAGCAGGCACTGCATGCAACAGCCCTTGAGTACCCCTGCCAAGAATTATTTGCACTTCCAGCTATGGGTAAGAATAACAAAACCTGTCTCTAAGTAGGTAATCATGTAGCATTCATCACTTCATAAGATGAAATACTTGATTACCTTGTGGGCAATTTCTCTTCTCTATTTTTTTTCAGAACTAATGATGGAACAAATGCAATTTAAAGTACTTTTAAAGAAGAAAAAAAGGTATAAATTGTACAGGTGGGCATTTATTCTTTCTTTCTTGCAAGTAATAACATCTTTGTCGTTCCAATCAGCCTTCAAATTCAATAAAAATGGCAACATATGGCAGTTTGGAGAGATCTTATTAGCCCATTTTCCTGAATATACTTTTACACTTCAAAATATTTAAACTTCAATGCAAATTTTAACACAAGCAAGAATTAAGGAGAAACCATTTCTATTTAACTGTCTGAAGTCAGCCAAAACCTCCTCATGACTGCCTTTCACCTTCCCCTTTCCCTCTGGCTTAGCTGAAAGAAATATTGAGTAAAGATGACACTTTTGTCCAACTACCCCCTTGTTTGCTTCCCCAGCCTTATGTACATACTTCATCATCAACACATGAGCTACACCTCTGACATCTGTAACAATGGAAGGGTGGAAAAAGCATAAAATTCCAGTATGTACCATCCAACAGTTCAGCTGCTCAGGTCTGAAAGGCTTTTACATGAAACACTTTTCCTGCACATTTATAACAGTAAGGTTAGCAACATCCAAATCCCTTACATATGTCTACCTATCTGCATGGAACACTACAGCACAGAAACTGCTATGTCAAACAACACAGTGGTTCCCTGTGGTCTGTACCTCGCATCTGTAGTGATGGCTAACACTAGAGCTAAGAGAAGAAATGGTAAACAGAGGTAAAAAGTGATCATATATTTCTGTACCGCAGTGGGATATTTATGTGTAACTGCAGAAGATGCCTGCACGACATTATAAAGTAATGTAGCAAATAGTAATTTTTACTCCAGGTAGTACAACTGCTGGTAGTTTTTATTCATACTGTTCAGATGCACTTCACAGGACACTTCCCTGATATGAAGGGACAAAGGAGTCTGAAAGAAAGGATTGCCCTGCACCTTGACAGAGTATCATAGCCTAGGAATGAGAAGGGGTGTGAGGAAGGATGGCCTCAGGTGCTGCGGGGCACTTTCCTGTAAGCTAGCTGTTGGACAGGAATCATAGAATCAACTAGGCTGGAAAAGAACTTTAAGAAACGTGCCATATCTGCTAACATACAAGGAAACAAAGAGATTCCCTTGAGAAAGCAAAAGACAGAGAATCCAGCCTCAGCCAGCTAGAAATTTCTTGCTTGGTCTGTAATGAAGGCAAACACAATAACAGAAGAACAAACACAATAAATAGAAAGCACACTGAAATTACATTCTTTAAATTAAAACCCAGCACTTGCATGGCTTTTCTTTGTTACAGATAGCAAATATATTTGTAGGGGATCCAGTCTCAGCATTCCCAGTTTTGCCAATGGAGAAAAGGAAATAAAGAAACAGTTGGACTCTTGCATGCAGTGCTGCTCTCTTCTGTGAGTGCTAGAGCTAACATACAGTGAGCAGTCCCTGAGGCAGCAGTCTTGCCGATGGATAAAAAGAAATAAAGAAACATGATGGGTACCCAATAACATACTGTGAATCAAAATCAGGGTTGAAAGTGGAAATCTCAGCCATACAATTCCTGCATTTATTCTATAATCATTATACATTCAAGCTCCCTAGAAAGACTATAAGCTATCCTTTAAACGACAGAAAAAGGAAGATACAAGAGAAACCTATCTTTTCTTACATGAGATTTAAACAATTTTACAAATTATGACAACAGACTGCAAATGAAATCATGATCCTCATTTAAACTGTAATTTCCTTTAAACCACCAAACAAAATACACTCTCAAAGGAGAAACTAAACAGTATAAGGATTCCTGATTGGTATGCAAATGTTGTTGGCTTCAGCTACTAATATATAACTACTTTAAAGAGGTGTTTCCGCTCATCAACAAGCATAAGTAATTAAATCTCCTTCCCACACTTTGGTTCCTCCTCTGAACTTGATATCTAATTTTATTCCTTGATTTATGTAAGATTAAGATGGAGAGAGGGTGGGCTACTTCCATCATGTTTCACCTGTTATGAACTTCATCTACACATGCTAGTAATAAATTCAAATGTTCTACTCAGCTAAAGCTTTTCTTGGTCTCCCTTCACCAAAACCAGACACTTCTAGATGTCGTAGAGAATTCAGTAGCTCTCGGTACATAAAAGTAAGAAAAACTTCTGAAGAAAATAGAAATAATGATTCACTTGTCTTATATTGGAAACAGGACACTATGTCAAACTTTACTTTCATAAAGATCATTAAATATCTGTTTGTGATGAGCCTAAAAGGGTGAAACATACACAGAACTACCCTGGCACAACTTCGCATCTTTGCTTTGAAAGAGATGAATGAAAATTGATGAAGTACTGTCTTCACTGCCTAAACAACAGAGCAAGCCCTGAGTGCTACTTGGGTTTTCTTTCAATATTCTAGGCAGCTCAGCTGAACAAATTCAGCTGCACATGGTGACAGGCTAAACCTAATCTCTTTAGGCAACACACCCACCACTGGCTCTTCCATCACAACACACGCAGCATAATTACTCACCTCACATAGAGGCACTGTCTTCCACCAATACATAGCCTAGCTCTTTAAGGAGTTAACACTGCTAGCAGTACTCATCTAAATACCAAATACTTTATAGCTATGCACATTGCTTGACACAGCTGAGACACACTTTTAATTTTATTAGGAATTGAATAATGCTTCCACATACTTGATGATGTACAGCCCTAATGACTAATCAATATGCTCAAGTAAATGTTTATAAAATGCCTAAAGCAAAGTGACAGTGCATTTATCAAAGGGATCTAGGCCACATGCAACCTCCAAACAGGATTTTAAACTCATAAAAAATACCAGAATTAAAAAAACCCCAACACTGTTCATGTTTCTGAACAGGTTCAGCTGTACTACCTTTATATTGTTATGCATCATTACTACAGGCTTTCATGCTAAATGCCAAAGTCCCACAAATTCTTCATAAATATCAAATCCATAATTATATAGGCTATGTTCCTGACAGCTTGCTTGTACTTTGACATGCAAACACTACGCTATCACACAACCCTGCTGCATCCCATTCATAGAGTGATAGGCATTTGTTTCAGATATTAGCTGGCTGGAATGTAGAGCGATGGGGATTGAACTATCCATGAAGATATAGATTTTGAAGCACTTTTTATAAAAAGTGCAGTTATTAAATCTATTTATCGTCATTAAAGAAAGCACACAGCAGAGTAGGAATGCAGCACCATCATAACCCACTACTCATACATCAATGCCAAAGTAACAAAGGAAGCTAGACAAAGAAAATCACCTTTGACATTTCACTAAGAGTGCTAAGCCCAGATAAAATAACACTGCTAATATTTTTTTTTTCATTTTGCTGCGAATATCCCAATAAAAAAACCCATTTCTGGTCTATTTACAGATAAATATCAGTACGTTCTGTACATGTGCAACTGACAGATCTACAAGGCTAAGGCCATTTCTTCAAGCGATGTATAATTTCATGAGCCCATTTTGTGCACTCAAGCTACAGCTCTCCATCAGTTTTTGACAATTAAGTCCAAAGCAACTCAACAGCTCTGTGTATTATTCAACCAGAAGTAGAAGTCGCCATCCCACTTGTTAACTCCAAAGTGCAACTTTGAGATAGTATTTTAGAAATATATGTCTGATAAAAACAGGTAAATGAAATAACAATACATTTGTTCATGTACAGTGAAGCATTAACACAAAGCATTACCACAAGATAACCAATTCAGAAATGACAAAGAGAAGTCAGAGAAAGAATAGCCATTTGTATGGCATCAACATGCCATTTAGACAGAACATTTTATTCTACAGCTAAGGCATACACAAGATGAAGTCCCTCCTTGGAAAGTTATTCCACTGTGCAATGTTTCCTATTATCTCAGAAGAATTTGGTACTAGTCAAGGTCTCACAGTAGATACCTAATTTGACCTACGTAGACTTTTCAAGGAACACTGAAAGAGGTAGCATGGCCACCTGAAACTACTCTGTAATTCCAGTGAATGATCACAGGTGGTGAGAGCTGTGGCATGTTTCAAGAAGTCACAGAACGGTTTGTCCTTTAGTCACTTGTCTAGAATTCATACACAAGCAAGAGATACACAGGGACAGGCCGGTTGGGATGAATATAAGGATGTTGCTAGAGTATACAGAAATGGAATGAGGAAAGACAAAACACATTTGGAATTGTATCTGACTAAGTATGTCTGTTCCGGATGCTCCATATTAGAGAGGGGTCTGGATCCTATCTCTCCCACCTCCAGATGCTGCATATTGCCATAAAAGTCTTTTTCACCTCTGTGATGATTTCATGCAAAACGTAATACAAACTGAAGAATCTTTAAGAGGAGGCTCTGACGAGTTCACACTCAGCCTTGACTTGAAATAATAATTTTTAGTTGGATTTCTCTTTCCAGAAGCCTTCCTCTACTATGAGGCAATAATGTGAAAGAAGAGGTCTTTACCCATCTTCTTATTTACCTGTCCTTTTGGAACCAGCTTTTACACAATACCTCACAGTAAAGTGAGGACCTACATGGGAGACAAAACTCTGTCCCAGTGAATATTTACACATTTAATGTTAAATGGAACATGAAATGCTAAGAAAAATTCGTTACAACACATCTTTAAAGTACCTTTCAGCAATGTATGAACCTTGCTGAAAGATGATGCAGAAAAATGTATGAACCTGATTCCCTGAGGGACATGATGGACACTGTAACATTGGTGGAGGTTCCAAATACTATTAAATGAAACAATAATAGAATGGCTTGTGTTGAAAGGGACCTTACAGATCACCTAGTTCCAGCCACACTAGAACTACTCATCTCCTTTTGTCAATCACTCTCTTCTGTTTCTTTCATGCTATGGGCTTTCTTCTTCCAGCAATCCAAAACTGAAGTATACCATTCTAAGTTTGACTGATATATTGTCAAGAAAAACACCAATGAGGAAATGTTTCTGATAGTCTATTTTTTTTCTTGATATTTAGGTTGAGCTGTCAAGCTAAAAAGAAGTATTTAAAAATCAGTGTAATTGTATATGGGACTAGTCATCAACATAACAGATGTATGAGAAAGGCAGCACAAGGGTTTTTTATCTTGTAGAGAGAAATTTGTGATCCTAACTAGTAATTGTCTGATAATTTATATAATCTTGCATAAATGACACTAATCTCTCACGTACATGAGAAAACTATTCAGAAACCCCAGCGAAAATGACAAAGTTCCAATTATTTATTTACACAGTAAGAAAATGCTAAACTGCTTCTTACAAAGCACAGCATGTTTTCTGTTTCCCCCACTTCCTGAGATCCTTGGAAAACTTCCCTACTGAAATACGCATGCTCTCTAATGCCATGAACCCGTTCTCATCTCCTGGAAGGTTAGTCCAGATTTTGTCCTGTAGAAGGGAATTTCCTGGATCAGACTGGTTACAGTCAGCATCTGCAGGGAGCATCCTGTTTGCCTGTTCACTCTTTCTGTCAAATGCAGTAGTGGTGGTCAGCCCTGACTGCCCTCCACAAAGCATAAAATCTTCCCATGGCATTTTTTTCCCAGATCATCTTGGTTTTAGCTTTGTTCTAGAATTTCAAAGAGACAAGTACTACAATGCTAGTACTCATGTGATGAAAGGAAAATGAGTGGATGAGCACTAGTGTTGGAAGAACTCAAACATGGTAATTCTGGTAGCAAAACCTCTCCTTGTTATGAAACTCCTGATGTTGAAACACTTCCTTCAGGTTTTGTTTGTTACGACTTCTACGTAGAAGAGAGCAACCTGAAGGCAAACTTTCGCAATTACATTAGAGGCAATGGCAGATGTTGCAAATTGTGGTAGAAGCAAAAGAATTACAGTAATAATGGCATTACAGCAGCAATAGAAGCAGCAGCAGTCAAGTCAGGAGAAGTCAGTCAACAAGAGCAGCAGTAAGGAAAGAATTAAAAACAACAATCATGAGTTTCTTCCTTTCTCACTTGACAGATGCTCACAAAGTAACCATTTAACCTCCAGACATTTGAATCAAAATCTCCCTTTAGAAATCATTCATTGGTATTACTCAGCAGAAGCAGTCTATGCACAGAAGGAATTAACAAACCTCAAGTAATTTGTTGGTAGTAGATCCCCTAGTTAGGAGTTGTTCTACTCATCTTCATCAATCATGTCTAGTTTTCCTTCTGCCTTATTTTAATATAGCTTCTCACTTCAGCATCACTACCATGGATGAGTTAAGCTTGGGCTATGAATCAAAAAGGCAAAATAATCAGTATGTTTTATGCATGATGTGTTCAAGTATTCCTTGTGCTACACTGAAAATACAATTGTAAAGTTAAAATAATTCAAGATATTGAGCTGAAAATATATTGGAGAGACTGTTCCATAGTAGTTCCACATATTAATTCACTGGGTTTTCATATTTCTCTAACATCTGCATAACGCTTCAGTGCCCCCTAGTATAAATCTGATGCGTTTCACTGAACAATGTCCACACCTCTACCTTCTCCTGGGCTAAGACAGCTGTGAGTGTTTACTCTCTTCTTGCCTCTTCTCAGGACAAATCTGAGTGTATAACCATCCCTGGGTATTTAAGGGATACATACTTTGGAGATTAGAAAAATTAATTGGTGGTGTGCAAAAAGCAAGAAAAACAAAAAGGACAAATTAAGTCAACAAAAATTAAGGCAGAATGTAATTACAACACTAATTAGAAGAGCTATACAGTAGGAATGGATCATTTAAATATGAACAAAACACAATAATGAAAGACTGCACTGTTGGGGCATCTCTTTTCCTTGCCAGGCTGTGCTGTGAGAACTGATAACATCACCCGATTTTTTCTCTCTCCATAAAATTCCAACTAATTTGTTGTATTTAACATTTTGTTTGAAGAATGTTCTTTCATGACATTACCAATCTTCCTTTCAGCCTAAATCCCAGTTCTGCTGCTTTGCAAATTAGAAAGGGGGTTTTGGGTTTTGGTTGGGTTTTTTTTGATTTATCCTTGAGAGCATTCAAAAAAAAAAATAACAAAAAGCTATGCAAGTTATTAGCTCATGCATTAAAAAGTTCCTAATTCATTTACCAGAAGATTTGTACACTTCTTAGATTTAATTACTTCTAGGACAACAACAACAGATAATATTGTAAGAACATCTCTTTGTACAAAAAAGTAAGTCAAGGCTACAAAGAGTAACTCTGTTGCCTTATATTTTCAGCCCCCACCATATTAGCATAGTGTACTACCATAAACTTAAGAGTCTTCTGAGTGAAATCAACTGCAGATATTATGTAAAGATTGTGATACTGGTTTTGCAATCAGCATGTAGAGATCTTCAGCCTTTTCAAAGAAAGGGCAAGGAATAAAGTAATTCAAAAATTGGAATTCAGGTATTTTCACAGAAGTTTGCACTTAGATTTTCTTTTCTCATGACCAACTGAAAGAGCAGTAAGAAACTCTGTTCTGCAATATAACTTACTTAGAAAGAAAAGAATAAAAAGTAGTACAGCATTATCATAACACATCTAACTGGAAATGCTGCAAAACCACTGATCTGAGAACCAGCTAACAGTCAGTGAATTCCTGAATTCTCACAAAGAAAGAGAAAAATACCTGCCTCAAGATTGGCAGCAAACTCCCCAGAGCCCTCATTTAACTCCTCTTTGGGTATCTGATGCCTGTGCAGTATTATTTATGCACATACACACCCACATTTCACCAGCACAGTGGCACCCTGCTTCAGCTGAATGCGCACCTATGCTGTAGAAGCCAAACAGGTAGGAGGTGATCAAGCATCTTTTGCTTAGTGATTGAAGCCTGGCCAAGTCTCCACCATATGCCTCATCTCCTCCATGTGGTCTGTTCCGCAATCATCCCAGTGGTGGTCAAGGGATGAGCTAAGCAGAGGGGGAAGGTCTGCTCCCTTCCATCACTACCACAGGGCACCAGCTACTCATTTGCCTGAGCTCCACATGCGGAAATCATGCCACAGACTGCAATTATCACCTCCTCCTGGCTTAGTCTTTGCAATACCAAAGCTCCTTGTTAAAAACAAGAATACTGAAAAACTGCATAGCTAAAATGGGTCCATAGTATAATAACCAAAATGTAAATTCTTTTGAAAGTTTGATTAATAATCACATTTTAACACAGCTCTCCTGACCAAATTGCCCAAATGGAAAAGGAAATGCAACCTCTGATTATGACCACAGAAGAACTGAAATTCTACTGCATGGATTTAACTGAAGTGGGTGGTACATCTGAAGAGATTTTTTTTTTCAGAATTCGTAATGAAGGCATTTGAAGTTATTAAATATGAAAATTAATTGAGAATATTATTTTTTTGGTAGGGTTATAGAGTTGAATAATCATTGCTAATATTTCTCTGACTAATTGGGTGCAATTGTGGCTGTTGTGCCTTATATATTCTTCAACAACAGATTTGGTTTTCACCAAATGCTATGTCCAATTATTCAGTGTCTGCCTGAACACATCAATCAGACAAATCAGTCTGCTGTGGGCAAACACTTTCTTGGCAAATAAAAACTATGTATTTCCCCATCTCAATAATCTGTTGTTTAAAAAAACCTCAACACTTTAATTGCACTGAAATGTGCAATGGTTTTGCATCTCTTCATAATGCACTGATTTCAAGTTCTCAGATTCAAAGCCTTGGGGGTTGACTTTGCCAGCCTCTATACATCCACACATCTGCTAACTCACTCCTCTGTGATGGACCAGGAGAGAGAATAGGAAGAGCAACAGTGAAAAATCACATGGGTCAAAATGAAGTTCAGTTTAGTAAAGGAAAGAAAAAAAACCCCAAAGAATCATTATTCCCTCAAGCAGACCAATTAATCTTCAAGCAACTGCTAACTTGGAAGTCACACCTCATTCTTTCTTCCTCTATCCCAATTTTTTTATATATGGTGTTATATGGTACGGAATATACCTTTGGTCATTTTAGGTATACATTTCCATGTATATAAATACCTGAAGGGAGGTTGTAAAGAAGATGGAGCCAGGCTCTTTTCAGTGGTGCTCAGTATCAGGACCAGAGGCAATGGGCACACACTGAAACGCAAAAGGTTGCTGCTGAACATGAGGAAAAACTTTTACTGGGAGCATGACTGAGCACTGGCACAGGTTGTCCAGAGAGGCTGTGGAGTCTCCCACTTTGGAGGCTTCCCAAAAGACCATCTGAAAATGGTCCTGGGCAACCAGCAATATGTGGCCTCACTTGAGCAGGGGGGCCAGACCAGATGACCTCCAAAGATCCCTTCCAACCCTTCTGTGAATCTACAATTCCATGAATATTTGCTATTTCCCAGCATGTCTTTTAAATAACAATTCCTTAATTGATCTTGGTATGAATGCATGTTCAAAAAAAGAAAACCCCAAATTCACAGTGCTCATGGAAAGGTATCAGACCATGATTTTATATTGCATGTCTCCAAGCACTAGCCTGTGTACCATGAGTGTTTCGTACAGCAAAGCAATAATGATCATGTTCTGGAAATGTGTACTGTTCTGAGACAACAATATTGCTCACTGATCACTGCTTCACTCAGTATTTCCTATCTTGTCATTTTCCTATAAATTACCTGAGGATGGGCTCTATGTTAATGCACACATCAGTAGAAATCAACCATTTGCATGAACCCATACAAAGAACATTGTACCAATGCTTTTGGCACTATCATTAACATAAATTGCAACCTTCCTAATATCAGTTCTTATTTAGAGCTGACAGGATGGAGGAATTAGCCATGTGTAGAGTCATTCCTGATGTAAATCTCCATACTTAATGCTATTCCAAAAACATTTTCCAGCCAAACTATGCTGACCTGTGGCTCTGTTCCAGCATCAAATTTGAACAAGCTAAAACACTGCCATAAAATAAATTGGAAGGACAGACTCTAACACAAATATTGAAGTGCCAATACATGGGAAAGAATAATTTGGACTATCATGCACTTAATGCACTGACCAGATTAGAAAATGCCATCTCCTGCTTATAGAAATATTTTTATAACATCACCAAATATAAGAGCAAGTAAAATAACAGGCTTCCTCTCATCCTTGTAGGTACATATATTTGGATATGAAACTATTTCCATCCCCAATGTTGAATAACAAGCCAACAACAAAATTTAGTCCCCGATCCTTCAAAGCCAAACTCCCATGAGAGATGATAAAAAGAGAGTTAATTAACTGGAAAATAAATAAGACTGTACTTCATTCCTTCACATCAAAAGCATAATGTTATCAACTAACAGCACCTCTTTTGGGTGACCACAGGATGAGGGTGGATGCGTTCACCACAAGAAACGGTTTTCTTCTGAAATGTAGCATAAAAAATGAAATGTATTGTTTTATGTTTTGCAATTCAATAATTCAGTTGCTCATTAATAGCCATGCACTGTAAGATGCAAACATAAAATAATTTGACCTGCACAAGTTGACTTTTTAAAACCAAATTTTTTCAAACATTTGTTGTCTTCATCCTTACTTCCAACATTCAGCCAAGCAAAAATAAATAGCTCCCACTCTCCTATATCATCTATCATTGTAGGAGACCAGCGGGTTGGCTCCTTGGTAGCTTTAGCTAAACAGCCATGAAAGGTGACGGCAATGATGATGACTGTATTAAATGTAGCACGTGCCCAGTAGGAAGCAGGCTGAGACCATCAATTCATTTTATTTTGATAGCTGAACAGCCGCACAGCAAAAAAATCATTTTCAGGCACTGCTGTTTTGGGTGGGAACTGAAGTGGTCAGACTTGGATGACACATTCAGCATTCCAGTGCTTTCAAGGTTTCCTTTAGTAAAACCAATTGTATTACAAACCTTCAAACTTTATCTTCTTCAGCCAAAGATTTTGAATTAAATCGGTAAGTGCATTTAAATTAGAGTTAATACTTGAAGTGAACAGCTGCGTTTGGTTGAATCTCCTAGGGAAGTCACCTCTTGGCATTTGCTTGCTCTATTTTATTTGCATAATTTCACATCCAAGAGTGAAAACAGTACCAACCTCCAGGAGTACACAAAGAGATTTTTTTAGGGCATCCCGAACCAGAACCCAGGAGTTCAACAGCTGTTTAAGGGGCTAATCCAACTTGTTATTAGGATGTATTCTTACAAGTGGCATGTGCCAGTGTAAAGTTTCATGTTGACCAGAGCAAATGTGAGTTTATTGCATTGTAAAATTCCTATGGTGTTCTCTAGGAAACTGTAAAGCATTTAGTTCTAAAATTCCATTGAAAGAAAGCAGCAGTGCATCTTCTTTCCCCTCACAACCCAGGATGTGTCCTGTCCAGACACTCAAAGTCATTTTGTTCCATTTCTGACCTACAGCTAGCTCTGCATTTTCAAAAGGCTCCATCTTTAGAACTAGCACATCCCATTAAAATTAATCAGAACCTGAAATCAACTCATATTGCAAATAAACTTTTCATTATTCTTATTTCAAAGAAGTTACACTAGATATGACTGTATACAACTTCAAACTCTGAAATACTTTCCCAACTTTGCCAGCAGTATGAAGCTACTCCACTTTCACACTTTTATCATCCTGCACCACCTCCATGCTTTCTAGAATCCTTCCATGGCACCTTAATTTCCTGAAACCTAGCTAATATTAGCACATTAGTATCAACTAAACCAACTCCAGTCTGAGAGCTAAGTAATTAAGCTCAACAATGATCCCTTTAGTATATTTTTCTCCTTCTTGGTAGCTGGTGTGGAGCTGTGTTTTTTTTCCTTTGACTTTCGGCTTGTGAGCAGTGTTGACAACACCAATGTTTTGGTTACTGCTTAGTACATTTTGGTCTGGCCAAGGACTTTCTGAGTCTCATGCT
>JANRGW010012094.1:20190-39803 GCA_024733675.1 Psilopsiagon aymara
GTGCTGAGGCACTGGAATGGGTTGCCCAGAGAAGTTGTGAATGCTCCATCACTGGCGGTGTTCAAGGCCGGATTGGACAGAGCCTTGGGTGGCATGGTTTAGTGAGAGGTGTCCCTGCCCATGGGGGGGGGTTGGAACTTGGTGATCTTAAGGTCCTTTCCAACCCTAACTATTCTATGATTCTATGACTGGTTTGGGGAGTTAAAATGTCCTGTTGTTGAATATTTTATGCTTCAAATACTGAATATAATGAAGGCTGCTGCACTGGGTACGCAAGCTATCTGCAGCCACTCTGAAAGCCTTGCCCTTTGTAGCAAGCCTTTGGGAAGCAGTGTGATGGCAAGGCTGTGATGTACAGATTGAGCCAGTTTAAAAAATGATCTTGTCCTGATAATGCTGAGAATAAACTCTCTTTCTGCATCTATAGGCAGGGATAACTTACCCTGATAAATGTGCAGCTCACTGCACTTGATGGGAATTCACTTGTTGGTCCAATTAGCTCCTGACCTGTTTGCAGGGTGATTATGGCTGAAATGATGTGACTAAAATTGATTATGGCTGTGTATTGTGTCTTTAGTCTTCAACACTCTGGATTTGGGTATTACAGCATGCCTTCTGTAGCTGATGGTTGATTGTGCAGAACATCAAGGGGTTAACATGTTTTCACGCTCTTTAGGGATGCATTTTTCTGTGTTATGTTCTCGTTCATGTTCTTGTGATAGTATCATGTTTCTTACTTGGTCATACATATAATGATAGCTGAGTCACTTTCTCTCAGAGATTGCACAAACTTGTATATCTCCGTCTACAAAGGAAAAGGGGTAATGAGTTTGAATTTAAACAGGGGAAGTTCAGGTTAGATATAAGGAAGAAGTTCTTTACTGTGAGGGTGGTGAGGCACTGGAGCAGGTTGCCCAATGGCAAATGGTAAATGCTCCATCCCTGGCAGTGTTCAGGGTCAGGCTGGACAGAGCCTTGCGTGACCACGGCAGCGGGTTGGAATTAGATGATCTTAAGGTCCTTCCCAACCTTAGCTACTCTATGATTCTATAGAAAAAATGCCTAGGAAATAGATATTTTGTTTCCAGGTGTAATTCATGGTTATAATCATTGAGTGTAACAAAGGCATTCCAGTAACTAGATGTACATACTTCATATTTGTCAGACCAGATCTACTGCTGCTGTTACAGAGCCTCTGAGATGCAGTCTGGAGTCCATCAGCATTAGTGCTGTGGCAATTGATCAGTTTGAGCTATTTAGGTTTTGTGGGGTTTTTTGCCTTTATGTGATGATTTTGGGTGGCAGGAACCAAGGGTTTGACCCCTGCAAAAAACTTATTGAGAGCCATTATAAGCCCCAGTCCTACAGGAGTGATCTTGTGTGTGATACAGGATTTGTCCCTTTTGCAGATGATGATTGATGACTTCAGTTTCCTATAGCTTAGCACTGGGGCTTGTGGGTTCAGGAAATGCTTGGTATGAAGGCTTATGCAGAGCTTAGGCAACTTTCACTTGTGGGGCTCCTGCTCAGGCAGCTTCCTCTGCTAATTGCATGGATACTCCCAAGGTTTCAGCTAGTGATCACAGAGCAAATTTCTCTTCTTGCTGTAAAGTCATGTGTTTACCCTCTTCCAAATTAGCGGTTTTCAAGTGTCCTACTGGAAATTTTGCCTAAAATAGCCTGAACACTTCTGTTTTATTGTCATTGCCAGCTTTCGTGCATGCATGCAGGCTCCAGTGAGGCCACAGTCTAAACTTGTGACCCATTGTTCCTTTATTTAAATTGGATTCCATCTATGGTAGGAATTTTGCAAGGGAACATTCTAGGGCTGATGTCTGAGTGTGAATATCTCAATTATAATTGCAATTCAACAGCATTTAGGCTTTAAAAGAATTTTCATAGAATCTTAAGAATTGTAATTCTTTCTCATTCTATCAATAGTAACTGCAAACTTGAACATATGCAGTGAAAGGCAGGGAGGCAAATCATTGAGCTAGAGAGAGAACACAAGTGCCTTTTTCATCTGAGGAAAATTAGCAGAAAGGAGACAACTTCCAGCAAACTGTGGCTTCCGATCCACAAGCTGATAAAATCTGCATATTAGTCACAAGTTGTTTTTCCAGATTTCTAGTTCATTCTGTTTGCTTTAATTAAAGATGCTGAAATTCTCTTTCAGTCTTTTTAGTCTGCGTTTCATAACTAGTACACTTGGTGGGGAGAGAAAAACCAAGCTCAAACCATCACCACCACCATTATTACAGCTCACATCTGGCAGGTTGTGTTTCGGTTTTGTTTCAACCAAAGATGCCAAGCTGGGTTTTATTTAGGAATAAATCCAGAGAAGAATGAATTCTATTAGTTGGACCACATTCTGTAGAAATCATGTATTTTTTTCCCCAAAAGAAGGCATTATTTTATGACAAACCCCTCTACAAGACAAAATTATTAAATCCAAAACCTTCATTGCATGGTTTTTGTGCTCAACGTCCCAGCACATCCAGTGTTGGCATATTTTATGACAGTGTGGAAGGAGGTAGCCATTCTGAATCTTTGCAATGGTGGATGTGTGCCTGTCCAGGGCTTGTTCCGCACTGAACTAATTGCTGTGAGGATTCATGATATTTCACTTGCCTACCAAGTGGTTTAATTGCCATAAGCACTTGGGGACTTTAAGTCCACAAGCCAGGCGCATCTCAAAATGGTGTAGCATCTTTTGGTGTAACAGTAGTATCACCAGAGAATCAGCTTTTCTGCCAGAAATAGCAACCACTGGCCTTGGCATTGCTGCTTAGGAGGATATGTGTTTAAGTTGAAAAGCTTAGCTTTTACAATTTTGTAGTGTTACAGTGACTGAGGAAATCACTTCAGTCACAGAAGGTGTTTCCTGTACTCTTCTGGTATGTGGTAGTTCGTGTAATAGTTGTTCAGGTTGTGCTGCTGAGCCTGAGTTTTTGCCACACCATCGTCTCTGGAAAAGCATTGTCATTCTCAGCATTGTAGAGCAGCTGGCACAATCAGAGCCTCAGAGCCCGTACCATGAAATCTGCTGGCTCTCATGGTTTCCTAATGCTCCTGTAGGATGCTGCTGCCTGTGGTTAATGCATGGAAATTTTTATGGTCTTTTATTGTGTTTTCTACCCCAAATTTAAATTTTATTCACTTTCATAGCAAGGAGGGATGTACAAGGGGGAGGATGCATCAAGGGTTATCAGAGAACATGCTCAGAATTTGTGGAATTGTTGCTCAGAATTGTTTCTCTAAGTAGAAGTTAGCCTTCAGCAAGGGCCAGTTTAATGTGTACAGCGCAAAGTTCCAGTTTAGTTTAGTTAGTCTGTGGTAGAAACTGGTTCCTCTGAATTATGCTTCAATTTTTTTCCACCAAGGAATCATCCATAGTTGTGCTTTTCAATGGCTGTTTTCCTTCCATGAGTTCATCTCTCGCCCCATTTTCACTACTACCAGCATAATCATTACCTAGAGGTGTACACATGTTGGACCATCGCTCATGAGAAGGAATTTTTTTTGGTTGAAACCAGGCTTCACAAAAGGACAAACATGGGTTTGTGTTTTATTCTTCAGTCTGTAACAAAGAAACTTAAAGATTTTCCTATCTACTCTTAACTGATGAGAGTTGAAATGAATCTGCACATTTAGATGCAGGAGAGATGACAATTTCTTTATCCCTTATGAAATACTAAAATGTCATTAAAGCAGAATGTTTGTAGTAATTTTGTGTGTATATGCATAAAAACCAGAAAGAGAAGTGAAAGCTTATTGATTTGATGGCACTCATTATCCTAGTGCTACTTTTTCACAGGGTCCTACAGCATTTCTAGACCTTTTTTATTTTCTCTTGCAATTTGCACTGACATATTTTGTGTTTTGGAGGAATTTTCCTGATACAAGATGAAACACCTTCCTGTCATCTCATTTATTACTTGTTTTTTCACTTGCGGGCCAGGAGATGTACCTGATTATGTTAACCTTTATGCATTGTTCTGTACTGAAAATGTCCTCTGTTTATTTCCTGTTAAGGCAGACTACTTGATTTCCCCATGCAAGATTATACCTTCCCAGTGACACGTCACTAATAAAGGCAGTCTGCTCTTAATAGCTACAGTGTTGTGTTCTTTTTTTATTGCTGTTATTTTCAGTGTGACCTTCATGTTGGTTTTGCCTGTTGCTAGGTTGAGCAAGAAATGTTCTGCAGTGTTACACTAGCTATAACAACAGTGTTGGGGTATAAATTGTCACTATTGTTGTTGCACAACTTGTGTAGGTGATGGGATACTGCTGTGCTGATACTGTTCTATTTTGTTCTCTGGAAAAGTTGGCTTGTTGCTAGAAAACTTGGACTCCTACAGAAAAAAGCTAAAGGTCTTTGTGCAATGGGGGAAGCTTAGGACATGGTTTGCAAGGGAGCAGCTGCTCTGGATCCAAGAAAAGCAGGTGAGACAGCCTGATTTGTTGGTGATGTTGCATAACAAGCCTTTGGCATGTGCCCTTGCCCTGCATCTCCTGAAGGGTTCTGCTTTGGTGCTGGGATACAGAAAACCCTGCAGAAGACAAGAAATCACTGTGCCCATTTAGAAAATAAATCACTAATTAAATTTACCTTACCTCTGGCATGCTTGAAACTTCACTACCTGAAATATGAGATGGAGATCCATTCTGTGGGGCTCTAGGTTAAAACCCAGTGTATTTCCATAGGCACATTGTTTTTTACTTTCTCTAAAGGCAGAGGCTCTGATTGCAGTCTTTGTCCGCCAGGAATTTGTTTAAAGCAGGTACATTCTAAAGATTTAATGATCAGAAACCTTTTCCTCCTGTTTCACGTCTTTTTTAAAGTAAAAGGTTGTAAAACATGGGCAAAATACGAAGCTGAAAGGAAGAGAAGCCAGGAATACTAAAGAGTGAGAGTGAGCTTGCTTGAAAGTGTTGGCCAAGCAGCTGTTCATGCTTCCTATTTAGCATGAATGGAAGACATAGCCCTGATTAAAAATGGTAGGTAGCAGCTGCACAGCCTGGGCTAAGGATTACCAGATGGTTAACTGTGATTGACTTGTCTCCATGGAGCTCAGTGGGGAGGGAGGAATGGAATATCTCAAATGTGATGAATATGCTAGGTACACAATTTTTTTCATAATGAATGTGCCAGATTTGTTTACATGCTTCTTGAATAAAATATGGCTGCTAGTTTGACTTAAGACAGACATCTTTAGTACATGCTATGTTGCAAAACCTTGCTCTTTTGATTGTAGGTGTGATGATTCCCCCTCATCTCCCCTCCTTGTTCCCCTAGTGCTGTGATACAGCATAAAATAATTGGTTGACAGAATGTTGATTCTGCAACACAGGGAGGATTTGCACAGATGGGAGTCAAAATATGTCTCTTTCCCTTATGCTAATGCCACCAGAAAGGTTAAGGAGAAGTTCAGAACTGAATGTGGAATCCTTGTGCTGCTTTAGCTGTTGCAAAGTGCTTAAGTTGGTACCTGAAGAAGATCTAAATGCTCTGGTTGCCTGTTCCCTCTCCTTTACAGCAAAAGGGTACCAGCATTTGCTGCATATTCATAGTATGATGACGCTTATGTGGCTGCTTTCCCTTGCTATGTGCTTATCATGGCCGAAGGAGGGTTTTTTTTCCCTAGCGTAGGAAAAGCTAGAAATCACAGATATCTCTAAAAATACTGTGGCAAGAGGATGATGCATCAGCATGACTCCAAACAGCATCAAATGCGGTTTGGCCAAAATTCTCCCAAGAGTCAAACAAATGGCACTTGTTTAAGCAATACACTCTGCAGAGGCCACGTGCAAGGTGGTGTATTCATCCCACAGCCTGCTCATTGAGGTGGTGGGAAAAAGCAGGCATTAGTCAGGTTGATGGCCCACCTTCTCTTGGGTGACCCATGGAAAATGGCTTGGATTCCCTTCCCCTCTCTCTGGTAGGGACAGCAGCTCTCATGGTGTGTTTTTGGAGCAGTAGCACCCTGAATGAGGTGAGGTTTATGGCTCCCTCATGAATAGAGGCCAGTAACTTGGAAGGTGATACATCAGCATGTCTTTAGGAAAAATAAAATAGTATTAACAGTGAATAAGTTAGAAATGCCAAGATAAATAATGTGTTTGGGGGAAAGTGTCACCTTCAGCTGAGGGGAGTGAGAGACATTGATTGCATTTCTTTATGCTCTATGTTGAACATTTTTACTTTGTGTTTGCATTAACTTTTAAGAGCAAATTACAAATATGTCAAAAAGATGGAGCTGTCAGTTGTGCCAACTCATTTCCTCAGATTTGAGCATGAATGAGATTGTGATGCTGACTCGTCTTCATAGCTTTGTTACCTAGAAAATATTGCTTTAGAGCCTCTGACACTTAGTACTTTATTTTTAGTCTCACCTGAGTGTTGTCACTGTATGAACACAAACTAAGTGTTAGTTCAAGCTTCTGATATTGAAAAGCAAATGCTTTATTTTGATGTTCAATTTTTGGGGTTGTTTTGGTGGTATCAGAGCCTCCCTCCTTCTTTCCAAAATATAAAACCAAACCAAGAATCCATCTGATTTACTGAAAGTGGCAGAGTCTTAAAAGCAATGATTTAAAGGTTCATTGTACTCAAACAGTACACGGCAGGACTGAAGGTGGAGGTTGGGCTGGAGATGGTGGCCACAGCCTCTGCTTCTGTGTGGGATAAAACATTTGGCTGTGGGTTTTGTGGTCTCGGTGTAATGAGAGTCCCAGCTGCAGTAGCACGACACAATTTCCTACATGTTTTGAGTGCAGGAGAAGCTCAGAAGGAAAACAAACCTATATTAGCCAGGCTGAGCATGAAACCCATGAGGTTTGTGCTGCCTTTGTAAGGGCTTTTGTTTTCCTTTTGGGCACTGAACCATTTGGATGCTGGGGTGCAGTAGATGCCTATGGCTGTTTTGATGAATTGGAGGTGCTCACTGAAGCAGGGTGTTTATTGGGGTCCCTGTACCTCTTTTTCTTCTTCATTCTCCTGGAGATCTGGTTTCTGGCCAAAACTCACCTTCAGCATGATCTGCTTCTCAATGTGCTAGAAACTGAATTAATCTGAACGTTGTCATATGCCAGGTAATAGATAGAGATGATAAATTTGTTAGCAATCACACCAAAAAGGCTGAAATACTCTATGTTTGTGGAGGTCAGGCACTGTTCATGAAAGAGAAATGTTTGTGATTGGGCTACACCTTGCAAGAAGAGCAAGAGGTAGCCAAGGAGAGCTTTCCTGCCTGGTTTGTGATATTAAATTATTTTCTGATAGCAGAGAATGATGTGGAAAAAGTGCTGGTGTGATGTGAAATGGGGACTGCTGTGCAAGAGGGAGATAAAAGAGAGCTTGGTTTGGTTTTTTGGGTGTAGTGGGCATACCTAAAAATAACTGCTCTTTAGACACACCAAGGGGCAAACAGCTGGTTGAGCTGACGAACCAGCTCTGAGTGGCTGTAGGCACACTGTAGGTCAGAGGAACCGTTCGGAAGTTGAGGCTCCTTTGCCACCATGGTGGGAAGAAAAGAAGCAAAGCTAGGTTTGTGAGAAAAATAAGACTGATGATGCTGTGCTTCCTTAGCAGCAGGAGACTTGGTGACCCTCATGGTTGCTTCCAGCCCTGTGAGAGCATGGTGGTTGCCATGCCCTTGGGACGGGACAGGGCAGGGGCTGGCCCTGGTCACCACTGTGATCTCAAGGGGTTGTAGCAGAGTGCAGGGCATGGGAGGAGAAAAATCTGCCCTCTCCCTACATGTGGGGGCAATTTCTCCCTTAATGATGAAGTCACGTGTGAAAAAGCCATCATGTTTCACTGAAAAAAGGCAAGAATGCCAGCATTTTGTCTGAGTCAGAAAGAAATGTTGAAGTCTCGGAAGTCTGTTTGCCTTGAAAAAGATCCCAACCCCCCAAAACTCAGATCTGGTCAACTGAAGTGTTTGATTTGGCTGCATTATACTTTCTTTGTTATGCATATTTTGCAATCCAAACTGTTAAGTTTGAAAACTTCAGAGAAATTTTGACAATGTAAAACATTTCTGTACCGAACATGTCATCCTTCCTGTCTGCAATGGTTTGTGACAAATCTGAGTTTTAAGGGGAAAACATACATTCACCAGAATAGTTCTTTGGGAAATTCCTTTCCAGCTGCATCACTTTATACATTATTTCAGTTTCAATGGGAAAGGAAACAGCTAGTATAGACCTGTAGCATATTTTGGGAGTCAATGACAATTCCTCTTGAGGCTCAGTCCGCCAGTTTCTTGTTGATGGAGAGGGAAGATGGGTCTTCTGTTGTCCTGACAGCACTTGTGAGCTGTCAGGGAATCATGTCCCACTACTGCCCCCTCTTAGCAGAAGGACATGGTTGATGGGCTCCCCATCACAGTCCTGGTGGGACATATGGCTTTACCTGCTGAAGAGTGGAAGAATGTTGAGGCATTTGGAAATGCAAAGACAAAACTGAGAAGCCAGTGGCTCTGCAACTTTGGCTCTGTACAGGTGGCTGACTGCAAATGGAAAGGTGAGGGAGAGTGAAGGTCAGGCTGGCGCTTTTTGGGAAGAACTGATTCACAAATTGATCTTGGGAGGAATGCCAGGGTTTAGGGAGTGTGGGTTTGCATGATGCCTCCTCATGGGTTCTGCTTTTCCCTTCCAAAAGCAGTAGGCACCTCTTTCTGAGGGGCAGAGCAGCCAGGAGCAAATGCACCTTACCAAATATGCATTCCAAAATCAAGAGGAGCCTCCTGTCCCTCAGCAGAAGCTACCCATGTGCAGCACTGTGTCCAGTACTAGTATTGTAGCTAATATTAATGAGAGAACATGACCATCCATCAGACAGTGGTGAAAGTGAGGAGGGGTAGAGCTGCACTGGTGAGCTCTCTGCCAGCATAGCTGCAGCTCAGGCTTTCCTTTTGCTTTCAAAATGGTCAACAAATACATGTGTTGCTGAATCTGCCCTTGAAGGTAAGTGTTTGTGGCCATGTTTTTTATGTGTCATTTACTGCTGCATGTTGTAAATACTGATATGCATGAAGATGAAATATGTACCCTATTGCTTGAGCGCAGCGTTGTGTACTTGCTGGTGCAAGGCTGCTCGACAATGTCTTTGCCATAAAATATTTTCATCTGAGTGAGCAGATGAAAATATACATCAAGAAGTGCTTGATAGCAAACAGAAAATACCTGACTGCTGCTTATAACTTCATCATAAACAAAACAGATGCAAGTGGTTTTTCTTAGAGTTGTGTGCTGAGCTTCGGACTTTGAAAAAATCAGTGCTATCCAAACCTATTTACATTTGGTATCCAAATACCGTTTTACTTTCGGAATAAAACTCACCATCTCCCTGTCATTCCATCATGGATATAGCTCATTGCTTGACATTTTCCCAGCCATATTTCTAAGCAGACATTTTGTTCCCAGTAACACAAACACTGTGGACATGGATTTATGCTTTGTAACTCGAAGCCTAGAACTCTGTATTGAGAATAACATCTCGCCATCGATAAAATTCCGGTATCCACATATCAGGAGAGTACAGCACTTTGCCTTCTGCACCACAGAATTTCTCTCAGAAAGGGTATGATGAATTAGCTATTTGGCATTTGACTTCTGTATGTGTAGTCTACTTTATGGGTGCTTAGGTGACTCACAAATATTCATGTGATGTAAATCAAATCTCTCTCACTGAATGAATGCTACCTTAAATATAGGCAATAACTTCAGAAATTTTCTTCTTTGACACAGTGTTGTTTATCAACTTAAATGAACTGTTAAAATGAATTATTTGCAGTGATACAGAAAAATGTGGACATTTGATCCAGTTTAAGACAAACACACATTGATTTTTGTCTAAACTTATGCCATGTTTAGCATGTATAAAGCAATATATAAATGGCTTGAAAGAGATTTCATTTGTAATGTGTGATTTTTGTTTAGATAAACTAAAGTAAAATCTTGCCATTGTCCTGCTGTAGTATGGAATACATCTATGTATAGATTATAGAAAATATGTATATGTAGGAAGAATATGTATAACTTTACATGCATGTGGACACACACACGTATACATATGTATGTATTAAGTAGAGAGTGCATGTGTGGATGGCTGTAGGAATCTGTATTTGAAGCATCACCTATGAGCTTGAAATCTGTATCAAAATTAAATGGAGCAAGATGGCACTCTGCAGCCGTTTGTATTTGGGTATGCCGAGAGTAGTCTGGGTCAAATGAGGCTGGGTTAAATCTCATCAGTGCTGCACACGTCATAAGCAATATGGTTTGGCCCTTGGCCCCCCTCCTTGCCTGAGTATTTCTTTCAGTTAGATGCTTTCATGTAGTCATCTTTAAGAGTGATCTATGGATGAAAAATTGAGACCCTTACTGAGCTGTCTTGTGAAGACTGCCGTCGTGAAAGCCTTGCATTTGGGATTATCCATGATGAACATGTGCAGACACCCCAGCATTGCTCTCAAGATGCATGTGACCCCTAAAGCCCTGTATTTAAAGCTTGGATAGCATGGGGAAGCCAGGCAGCAGGTTTTAAGCACATCTGTGCCTTGCATGCTTTTATATGTTTGTCTATAAAAGCAGCAGCATTCCCTCTGTTACAGGTAACAGAGGGAAAGCCTGCAACATAAGGTAGTGCTGGGCTCAAACACAGCCCTGGAGGGGTGTTAAGCCACATAGGGCTCAGTGCTACTTGCACACGTGGAGAGGTGCCCAGGACCTTGCTGCCCAGATACATCATCTCTTCTTGTGGAACCCTCTGTGTTTATACAGCACAAAAATCTCATCACAGGGGATTAGAGGGTTTAGCTTCAGTTAAGCTGCACTTGGTTGATCCACGTGCCCAGATATCTTGATGAATTCATCCTGCTTTTCAGCATGAGCATATTCTGCTCTGAATTAGATTTACGTTTTTAAATTTGTAAAATAAAAACCCTAAATAAACTAACAGAGTTGAGCAATTCATCTGGATTAATGGGGACTGACTCTATTAGCCTAATACAATACTAATGTGATTCCAAACTGTTAACATATTAAAGCTGCTTAATTATATGTTTGTTTGACACAATGTAGTAATCCGGTATGATTTAGGGTATATTGTCACAGCTCTTGACTTGCAATGCCTCACCATTGACAAAAATACAATTAAAGCCCTACAGTGTGGGCTAGGCATTCAATTCACCCTTTGCTGTATTGAAGCATGGCTTGTTGAAAATGCTGCCAAACATCCTCCCTAATTTTATAGACTGTAAAAACAGTCACCACCTCTGTTTCGTGCATGAAAAGCAAAGGGCAGGAAAGGCTGGTGGCTTGCACAGGGAATGGGTGTCTGAGCTGGGAATTTAATCCAGGGTTCCCAAGTTTTCATCACTGATTTAAGGATGTGTCAACCTCCTTCTCCTACTGATGCTGCTGACAAAGCTGGGTTTCATTATACAGCAAGAAAAACAAAAGTTCAATAGAGGAGGAGGTCTGGAATTGCTTCTGTATTAACCAGTAGGTTAAGGGGTAAGAGGATATAGCACTTTGTATTTGGGCAGTTGTCTGGTGGTGTGCAGTATTTTCTACCCAGCTTGGATACAGCAGTGCTCCAAGAAGTGAAAAGCCTCCTCACATCTGCTCGCTGTGAAGAGTGGGATAACGAGATGCAAAATCAAAGCAGCACACAAGCCCTCTTTGCTTGTTTGAGCCAGGCATTGTCAGAGAAGAGACCATTAATGGGAACTTGCTCAGCTATTTGAGCACTGTTTATGCAAAGGACCTGATACGGGCTTGTGGGGAAGATGCGGCCTGGGTCGGCTGCAGGAGCAGGAACAAACGTGGGACATTTCCGCCTCACTGCCATCTCTGTGATGTGATACGTTTTTTGCAGCAGAACAGGCAGTGTGAAATATGCTGTGGGCTCAAAGGCAGGATGTGTGTTTCCTTGTGCAGAATACAGCATCTTTCTGGCTCTGTATAGAATCAGAGATTTGTGGCTCCTGGTGACAAATGAACTGAATGTGCTGTGGTCACTCATTACTGAAGATGTTACCAGAATAATTAGGATGTGCCTGTTCTAAAAGCTCAATTAGCACATCTGCTTTTCAAACTGTCCAAAATATCATCTGTGACAGATTAAGAATTATTTAATTATTTGTTGTTGGTTTTTTTTTTACACCTTGCATAATACCCTTGGGATTTTGCATTGCTATTGGGCAAGGCTGGGGGGCAAATTTTACACAGTATCTGTGAAGTCAATAGAGATTGGAAGTTTCTTTACTTACAGCTTTGCAATGAATTGAAAATTTTAAGATTTTTAAATATAACTGAGTTTCTTAAAGGATTTCTTGCAGCTTTGGTATAAAAATCTTAGCTTAAGCTTGATGCAGAGGACATGAGGCTTTGATGCCCTTCCGTAGTGAAAATATTCCTGGAATATTCACTATTCCTGGAATATTCACTATTCCTGGAAATACAGAAAGTGATGCCTTGATAACAAAGTGGAACATTTCTGGTCTTGTGTCTGTGTCTTGAATTCAGCATTTGCAAAAAATTCAGATTCCAGGGATTGTCTTATATGAAGACATGGACACCCTCTGTCCTGAACCTTATGGTTAGTGTCCGCATTGATGGAGCCTTCAATGGACATTATAGTAACCATCTCAAAGAATTCGATGACGTGAGGACCTGCCAGATACATGCTATAAGTTTTGAGGTATTTGACAAGGCTCTGGCATTGGCATAAATAACGGAGGAAGAGGAAGAACAGAAGTCTAAATTTCCATAGGATTCTGGAGATTTCAAGGCTATTGTTAAGTTTTGTCATTCTGCAAGTGTTTGCTTGCTTCAACCAAAGAACCTGGGGCTTACCGGCCAGTAAGGAAGGTCTGTTTCCAGTTGAATACACTTGTATACATGGCAGCCCAACTCCGACAGCTCTGAGTGCCTCCGGAAGCGTCTTTCACATAATGAGGCAGTGTCAAGATGCTGCAAGAGTATTTCCTTATTGATCATCTTCAATGTGTGGCAATGTCTGTAGGCACCGAGTATGGTGGCAGCATTTCCAGAGCAAGTGCTGTGTGCTGCGTTTGTGTATCCTTGCCTCCACACATGGCATTGTGCTGTGGGCCTGGGGTACATTATTACATGGCTTTAAACTGCCAGAGGGTAGGTTAAGGTTAGATGTTAGGAAGTTCTTCACTGTGAGGGTGGTGAGGCCCTGGCACAGGTTGCCCAGAGAAGCTGTGGCTGCCCCATTGCTGGCAGTGTGCAGGGCCTGGCTGGCTGGGGCTTGGAGCAACCTTCTCTAGAGGAAGGTGTCCCTGCCTCTAGATGGGGAGGGGATTGGAACCAGGTGATTATTAAGGTCCCTTCCAACCCAAACCATTCTATAATTATCTCCTGTGGAAACTTTTTCTCCCAGTTAGTTTCGTAAAGGATGCAGCAGTGTTGGCAACTCTCATTTTCTCTCTAATTCTTTTAATATGCTGATGTAGAAATGCCATGCATGTACAAGAGACTGCGGAAAGATGATTGCCCCCATCTGAGCTGTTTCAATTTCTATCACTCCCACACTAGTGTTATTTCAGATTCATATAGGAAGTCTCTGTCTCAGCACCATTTGCTCCAGATGCCAGGATAGGTAACTGCTTTTTACAGGCATCACTTACCTTTTTCCAAGATACTCTTTAAATCTCATGCTTTACACATTTGGGACCAACTCTCTCACAGCTGGAGTTGTGGGATTGATCTCTTCTGGAAATCTGGATTGTAACTGCTCTGTGGTTTGGGTTTTGGTAGTAAAGCCAAAGGGTGTGATACTGTGTCTCCTTGTCTCCCTAACCAGCCCACCTTGTTCAGAGGCAGCACATGACACCCCTGAGTCCCCACCTCATTCGTGGGAACAAGAGTTATAAAAGCTGAATGTAGACAAACAGCATCTAATCTTAGAGGGGAAAGTGGCTGTTTTTTTTCTGGTTATATTAGTGGTACCTGTGAAAATCGTCCCTTTGAGTCATAAATAGCCCGAAAAATGAGCGTTTTCAGATCAGACCTGCCTTAATCAAGAAGCTGGTGACACCTGGTGGCAGCGTCAGCCGGCTGCGGAGCTCGCTGGAAAACACAAGCTGCTTGACCCAGATTAGAAGATCACCCTTTAAATGTGCTTCTGCAGAATTTGCTGCTGTTTCCTGACAAGGGCAAAACTCTCCACATTACAGTTATTGTTTGTTAGGGCTTCGCAGCGATAAAACCTGGTAGGTAATTGTGTGCAGCGACGGAGCATCCTGAGTGCAATGTGGTTCCCGGCTGCACAGGCAGGATGGTGTTCCTGAGACCTTCTGTGCCTTTTTCTAGCTGCATGAATTCAGCTGATCTCCTCCTCTTAGATCACTGGGAGTGTGTTTTCTGTGAAGGATGATGAATTTGGTGAAGAATAGACTGTAGCAGAGGTTAAGCTCAACTGACTTCTTATCTAGTGTGTTTTGAAGAAACTAAATGTTTCTACTTACGAGGATGCATAAATTCTGTATTGCCTCTGTCTGACTTACCTTGCAGAGACATAGGGAATCAACCAAAGAGAAGATAATAACATGCTTGCTTTTATCTATACCTGCTATACTTGCAAGCGTCTAACTTGGAAGAATACTTCTGCACAGTTATCCTGGTGGTGCTTGCCACTGCAGAGCTGAAGGGAGTCTTAGCAAGGCTGTGATTGGGATCCTTCTGCTTTTCCAAGACTATAAAATGGTTCCGGTCCCCAAACCCTGTAAAATAAAAACCAAAGTTGGTTTCTGAAGACTTCTTGAAAGTGACTTTTCATCCTTTACAATCACATCTTACGGCTGATTGAAGTATAGTGTCCTATCAGAGGAGTGTGATATGAAAGGATTATTCAGTGGATATTGCCACAAATGTCCTCCAATGGTGACTTTGTCACAAGAGATTAACTATGAAACATATTTTTTGAACAGGCTAAAACCTCCCATGTTTTAAGATCAGAGAAATAGCAACTTTTCCAAAATCCAGTCAGTTCAGTTGCACTAAGGTGTATTTTCAGACATTATTCAATGTTTTAGGCTCTCGGTCTAATTAGTTTCCTTCAGTTGAATTTGGATTTTGCATGTTGACAAAGTGACTCTTCCCCAAAACCGCCTGAGACACCAAGTTGATCTTGACAGAAATGCTGAAGTAAGCATTATCATTTGGTAGCTGCTACCATTCAGAGCTGCATCACTGTTGCTGAACTGTTACTCATTGTGACAACTCATTATCTCCCTGCTTTCCCTGGCACCGTAATACCAAAATCACTCTATCTGTGCTCTTAGGAGATCTTTTTGTTTATCCTGGTGGGCTGAAAATAGATTTGTGTCGATTTTTGCTGTTTTCTGTAACCATGATTATTAAGTGTACAACATCTTACTTGTTGAAGTTTTGTAAGTGCAGAAGCCACATATACTGGTACAGAAGCAGGTACTGGGGTAAGCTTGCTTCGTGAAGTCCAGGGTATACATATTCATATATATGTAAAACAAATACTACAGTATATACCATACATATATCGTATATATACACTATATAACAGTATATATAATGCTATAAGTGTTTGTGAGCAGATCAGCCTGCACATGGATGAAGATTACAACTGTTTGCAGCACAGGTCAAGCCTGTGCATACCTTCCAGAAACAGGCAATAAAGAGCTTTCCTGGTCTAAGATATTTGGAGATGTCTGAGGTCATCTGGCTACTGTGATGGATAAAGATATTAACATTGTACACTCCAGGTTACTTATTTTAGTAACACACCAAGTATAGCTTCTGTGATCCATCAGGTGTTTGTTGGAATTGCTGTAAACTTTTGGAACCAATCTGAATCTGTGTTGGATATTTAATGTCCATCTCAATAAAAGTGAAAATATTAAGCATTGAAACTCACTCCTATACTATATTATTTAGGTGAAATATGAAGATATAAAAGCTTTTGTTTACTTGGCAGTTTGTCCCTCTCTTGGTTTAGAAGGTGGCCTTTCACGCAATATGTGTCAGGGAAGTGGAGCAGAGGGAAAACTGGTATGCCCTCTGCCTGGGGATTTGTGTTTCATCATGCTTTATTGCATTTGGATCATCTTGGCAATTAAGCTTATTTTGATTGGAAGTTTCCAGGTTTTGCACAGGTGCCTGTATTTACATCAAATTTCATAAAAAGTGTCTAAAAGCAAAGGAAAAAGAGTTATTTCTCTTATGTATGAGGGGGAACAGCAATAGGATTCTAATTGCAGAGACTTTTCCAGGTGAAAAATGCTATGACTGGGGTTATGCCATGTGGATGGATAACTCCAGATGCAAGAATGTGTTTTCAGTAGAACAGCTTGCACAGCTATTGTAGCATCGCTAGGCTGAGGAAAGTTACTAGTTTTAATTACTATTTTTAAATTTTTAAGGAAAGATGTTGCTTTTTTTTTTTCCATTACTTGGAACAGCCTTGTAATTCTAACCTTATGACCAAGCAAGTAGCTATTTTTATATGTACATGGAGTCTGTAACCTGCATTACACAGTAGATCATGGCATATTTAAAAATAAAATCAGGTATGTGGCCGTAGCAACAAACTGCTTTTCAATTTCATCAGAAACAGGGACAGAGCCACACCTTGAAGGCCACAGGTCTGCCTGCAGTTGTGGTTCATAAACTTTAGAAAGTGGTTTCTAAAACTAGAACTCATCCCTGGCAGTGTTCATGGACAGGTTGGAGGGGGCTTGGAGCAACCTGCCCTATTGGAAGGTGTCCCTGCCCGTGGCAGGGGTTTGGAACTGGGTGAGTCCCTTGGGCTGGTCCCTTCCAACCCAAGCTAGTTGGGATTTGCTGAAAGACACCAGCTGTGGCTAGTGCTGGGAAATGCCATCCAGAGGAAGGATGTCCTGCTCTCAGGGCATCCAAGCATATCTGTCCTAAGCACTTATTCTTATTTCAGGATATTTCCTGCAGTTGGATATTGAACCAACCTGGCACACGGTGGAGGGGTTTTCCTCCATCCTTTACATGAGTTTTGAGGATTTTTTTCTTAATTAACATGTTGCTTGAATTTAGTAACTGGCCTAATTCTGGTTTCTGGCTGCTATGTCTGTCATGATAGATACTAAGTGAATCCTTTCCCTACCAGGTTCGTAACTACTTTTCCTCTGCGAGCAGCACATAAGAGCATTTATGTGATACAGACTGTGAATTTGCGAATAGGATATTTGATAACAGCAGTTCTTTCTGGAGCAAAGCAACCACACATGGCTTTACAGGATCTCTTCTCATTTAGAGAAATACAATGATGATCAAGTAATTGCTCAATTTTGTCCATCCAGTGAGTAATAGTTTTTTTCCATATAATTCAGCTGTTTCATATCCGTTTCCATCTTGAGAGTTCATTTCATCTATTCTTGTGCTCCAGGACAGGATCAACCTAAATTGTTCCTGACAAGCATTTATCTAACCTACCTATTCCCAATATGTTCTGTGATGGAAACCCATTACCTTCCTAAAAGGAATACGGTGTTTCTTTATCTCCAGCTACTTATTTCCATTCATTTCATGGGAATAACATGCTGTGAAAGAAGACAGAAGTTTGAAAGAGATGACTAACAGGATAGCACACTTTGACATAAAGTAAGATGAGTAGTTTTTTATATTATGTGCAAAAATGTGCAATAGAATATGTAACAAAACCCAAAACAACAAACTATTCAGTTACAGCCATAATCATGTAACAGAACTACTGTACCTGTTGTTGTACGGTTTTAAATGATACAGGGAAAATCACTTTAGTTTCTAAACTCAGGTGTGTGAATTGGGTGTAACTGGATATATAATAGCAGGCAACAGTGAACAGTCTTTTAAAAAGATGAGTCCTAAATAAATGAATAGCTCTTTATTTGAGGGAACTTGAGTGAAGTTGTAGGAGTCAGTGCCCAATAATGGCATTAAAGTGAAAAGCAGAAAGAACTGGGCAGATTTAAGGAACAGAAGAGGGGGGAAAGTGGCTTTTAAAGATGGTTTCCAGCTCAGCAAGTCTTTAACCCACTCATTGACAGAAGTGGGGAAAGTGAGATTTGATCTGTATATGCCCTGCATCTCCCTCTCTTCCCCTCTTTTCCGAAGTATTAGCTGGCCCTGGTAATTTCTCAGCTGTGCAATGTGAAGAAAGGACATAGAGGTAGATGGACTTACAGGCTGATCCTAGATGGTTGTTCCTGTTTGCCCTAGGGAGGGTGCCATGGAGTGACTGCTTGGTGCTGTACCATCATTGTCATATCCATTTTGATCTCTACTAACACACTGCTGAAGCAGCCAAAGCAGTGTGAGATTATGAGACAATGAGACAAATTGCTCTTGACCTGTACTAATAGATTTCATAGACACAGAGGAATATTTTCTTAATTAGGTAGGTTGAATTTTCTTGTATGGATTTGCCCTACCGGAGCCTTTCTTTCAGCCTTCCTTTGATAGGAAGGATGTGTTCATGATGCTGGACTGCCACCGGGAAATCTGGCTTCTTGGCTGGGTTACAGACTTTACGAAATGCTGGCAAGCAGCTTCTGCTTGTGCCTTGGCTGTAAATGAGGACATCTTCTTTTCCTCTACCAGGAGCTCAGGGCTGTAAATAATGCACCCGCCTCATTGCTGTGATACAAAAAAAGCTTTCTTTTATGTATTTTTGTGCATTAGTTTGATCATCACTTCAAAGTTATCTCCAGGTATTTCATTCTTTTTTTATTGATTGGTGTGGTGATTTAAGCCTCTCAGCCACGCAGTTTGCTCACTCACTCCCCCCTCTTTCTTCCTCCCAGCTCCCAGAGGGATGGGAAGGAGAATTGAAAGAATGCAACTCCCGTAGTTTGAGATGAGAACCGTTTAGTAATTAAGGTATAACACAAACCACTACTGCTACCACCAATAATAATAATAAGAGAAATACAAGGGACGAGACTATAATAGCTCATCACGTATACCCAGCCAGACCAAGCAACGAACCCCCACACCCTTCCCGGTCTCTGCCCGCTGTTTTTACATCCCGGGCATGACGTGCTATGGTATGGAATACCTCTTTGGTCAGTTTGGGTCAGGTGTTCTGTCTCTGCTTCCTCCCGGCTCCCCCTCTTCCCTGGCAGAGCATGAGGCTCAGAAAGTCCTTGGTCCGACCAAAATGCTCTAAGCAGTAACTGAAAACATTGGTGGTGTTATCAGTATAGTTCCCAGGCCGAAAGTCAAAACCACAGCACTGCACCAGCTACCAAGAAGGACAAAATGACTGCTACTGCTGAACCCATGACATTCCACCCCTTATCCTGTACCATTCACGTCATGCTCAGATCTCACATTTTCAATATACCATCACATGTATATGTATACATCCACACACACACAGAGGGAGAGAGATCATCCCTTAGTGCATGGACCAATCCCTATAAAGCTGCTGAGTCCATTCAGTCCATGATGTCGGGCTCCATCTCTTGTAACAGTCGTTCAGAGCAGGAGACTGTGTGCAGTGTTCACACTCGTGAATAACCTGGGCAAGAATGTCCATTGCTAAGTCCACCCCTCAATCATGAGTCCATTTGTATGTT
>JANRGW010012095.1:0-81505 GCA_024733675.1 Psilopsiagon aymara
TTGCTCCTCAGCTCCATCTCACCCTGCCCTGGTGCAGCTGAGGCCGTTCCTCTTGGCCCATCCCTTGTTCCTTGGGAAAAGAGTCCAGCCACCTCCTCTCACCACACCTTCTTCCTGTTTTTCTTGATTCTAGGGTGAGCCATGTTCTAGCCTGTAATGAAATCTTAATTTTCTGGGAAGCCCAGACCACAATCTGTCTTTGGTGCCTTCCAAAAGACCCCAATACCTCAGCCTGATGTGTCTGGCTTCATGCGTCACATTCATGTAGCACAGAGTCCTAAAGAATATTACAGAGCTCCAGGCTGTGTGGTCTGTGAAGACATTAATTTTTGTCCCTTGTACAGCTAGTCCTCTCTCCCAGTCTCCCCCTGAACTAAACTAGCAGTATCACTAAGGTAGATGAGTTTAAACACACAGCTTTTTGACCCTGTCATGGAACATACTGAAATCAGGCTAGCAATAACTTTATCCTCTTGCGTGACTATGCCTTGTCTTTGCTTAGTCACTGCTTGGTGTCAGGAGTTCATTTCTCTCTAACATGCTTTCTGCCCTGGAACAAGTCTTCCTTGTGAAGAGGTGGATGCTGTGAACAGAGGTGCCCACTCAGCTGGAGGGTTCAGCTCCAAAGGCATGGGCTTGGATGAGTTCTGTGCACAATAGATGTTTTAATGCAATCCCCTCTCCTACTGCAAATGTTAACTCACTGTAAAGCGTTCCCCTTCCTGTATTTCTTGCTGGGAGCATCAGCACAGATGTCCACTCAGGGCAATGATTTGCTTTTCCTTTATTTACCTGTTTTTCTGCCAGACAATGAAGTAATAGGGGTTATCGTGCCCATCTTTGACTGGATGTTTGAAACAAGCCAGTTCCAGCTAAACAAACACTGGAGGAGATGTGTATAACTTACAAGACCTTAGAAATAAAGAAGCCTGATAAAGGTACTTAAAACCCTTGTGGGACACCACACCCCATGGTCAGTGGTGACTAAATTCTGTGCTCCATGTCTGGATGAGTACATGGCAGGAACACCAGTGAATAAAGATCTCCAGCAAGCAGGAGACACAAATGTTCTTTCGTATTATCTTTCCTACTTGACTCCATGCACCCATAATTCAATTTGCCATAGCAATGGAGTGCCTCACCATTTCTATGTATTCTGTGAGTTGGGAAGGTATTGTCTACATGTTATGGGGAAAGGGGCATCACAAGAGGGGTTTTAATCCCCCTCTTTCAGCACCTAATTTATGTGGTAGGTTCATTTTGACACCTTCGTCTACAGCAAGGAGCCAGGCACCAACACCAGGAACCAGCACCCCAACCCTGCCATATCCCAGTGTCTCCCTGCTCAGGATGATGGGGAATTACAGATAGAATGTGTTTTACCAGTTAAATTAGTCTTTGAATACAGAGATAGAGACAGCAATGCTTGGCCAGAGGATGCTAAGAGGTCTGTGGAAGGTCACAAAGTTGAATACTGATCCATAGCAATCCCTCTTACACATCCCCAACTGCTTAGATACAGCGGTACCCACATGCCTGACTGCTTGGACCTGGAGGCACCTCGGGGGGTTTAACTCGTGGTGATATCCCTCCCATTAGCTCCCATCTGCTCAAACTGAGGTGTGGTGGGAGCTTCTTTTCAAGCCCCTTCTTCCTGGGCAGCTCTCCCAACTCAGCCCCATGTCACTGAACACTGACTACCATGACTAAAGCGATGGTGCCTCAGCTTTTCAGCATCAAGATAATGCACTGTATGAGCAAGATATTAAACTAAGTCCCTCAGTGTCCACCACCGTGTCATCCAAAACTCAGTAATCAGTATTTTCCCCATCTTTTTCTTTTTTTCCCACAATGGTTTTGGTAAAATCTGAAGATGATTCCCCTGGAATATATCTAGGCTGCTCACAGTGGTTATTTCCAGAAGGAATCTCGCATTTATACCCCTGTTCCTGGGAATTCAGTATTTATGTTGGGATATGAGGACTGTGGCTGATCACTCACGCTGGCAGGGTGGCAGGCTGCATCCCAGTGCAAGGACCCAGGCTTTGTACATCCCATCAGAGCACAGGGAGGACCATGCAGAGCTAAGCCATCTCCTTCTGGTTTTCCTTTTCAAGTCTGTGCTTGTTTAGTCTATTCTTGCATTTCTCTGCTTGTCCATTGCATCTGAACACACTCCTCCTGAGTGGTTTTCCTCTCTGACCAGTGTCTCTGCCATCCCACCCTTCCTGGTCCCAGTCCTTGTTAGTGCTCTCTGGTCACTGATGTGTTGCTGGAGCATGCAAACCAGAGCAATGGTATCAGCCAGCCTTTGTTTGGGCAGATCAGTGCTCCCTCCGCTATCACCTTCCCCTCCTATCTACTGGGATAATGGGATAAAATGCCTGTTCACCCCCTCCTTCCCTCACTAATGAAGAGTGACAAGCCCATAGCTCATCTCCACAGTCTGCTCAGCAGTTTCCTGGGGATGACAATTACAATGCTAATGATGTGGATGTCTGTCCATCCACCGCTTTGCTCTGCACAGGCTGTCATCTGCTGGTGCTGCTTAATTCACATTGAGCTGAGGTGCCGTTCATCCTTCCCTTTGCAGGCACATGAGGCACTTCCAGGCTCCCAAGAGATTTAGGCATCATAGCTGTTGGCTTGGATCTTGCCTTTTGATAGGCTGGAAGAGAGGAAGAAGCACATCTGGGTTCAAATGAGCTACCCATGTACAGTTTGAGATACCCTGGGGTATCAGAGACATCTGCATGGTGTTGATGACAGGTATGACACAACCTATGTGAGACCCCTGCCTGCTTTGAAAAGTCAATAAGAGAGCAGATGAGATACCTTGGGGACCTCAAAGGGTATTAGGGAAAGAGGGAAGGCTGATTTATGTGACCACACATGGGTGTTTAGTGGAACAGGAGATGGTTTAGGGCATTGCAGCTCCAGCAGAGCATGTAACTGCTACTAGAGGCATATCTGGCACCATGCTGATGTTTTAGACACAGAGGATAGCACATATGTCACTATATACCCTGGGGTGAATAATTTCATTCAGCTGCTCTGATGTTTTAGGGAGAGCTGAGTTACTTTTTTTCCCTGATGGCTCCAATAGCATTAACTGGTGCAGGAGCTTGGGTACCATGTGGACATGGAAACACATCCTGGCATCAGTTGGATGGCTCAAACCCACACAAGTGTTGTCACAGGAAGGTGATTTCTTACAGCTGAAGGGCTGTGCTGGGAGGAAAGGAAGTTTCAAAGGATGTCAGGAAAGAAAGGTCAAACTCAATGTCCAAGGCATTTTTGGAGTTCCCGGATTCCCAACCCATGTCCATTGATGCTCATCCAAAGAGACCACTCCCTGGGACAACCCCAGCTCCACTGCTAGGGTGATGGACCATTCATCTCTCCCAGTTTTGAAGCAGGGGCTTCATCTTGCCGTGGTTTAGTGGTGGATTTGGTAGTCCTGGGGTAGCAGTTGGATTGGATGATCTTGAAGGTCTTTTCCAGTGTAGTTGACTCTGATTATATGGTCCACATAGAATGATTCTATGATATCTTGGCCTAACTGCAATGGAGACAGTGGCCTTTTTCCCCCCCTCTCCTAATGCATTGGGACGATGGATAAGCCACAGCCTCCAATGCTGTCCAACACAGAGTCATGTGTGAGACACACACCACACCAAGCAGACAACATCACCCTCCACACTTCCACTGGCTCTGAGCACCACTTTAATTACAGCTGAGGGCATTTCCATTCCCTGGAGGAATGTTTTCCAGACATTAAGCTTCATTAAGTGTTTTTATAGCATTACTCTGCAGCTGCAGGGTGGGGTAAGCAGGGGGCTGCAGCTCTGATGTGCTGATTAACAGAAGGACTCTTATGCACATGGCTCGATGAGACCCAGTGATCATCTGAGCAGGGAAAAGAGCCTTAGAATAACATCAAATCAGGAGTGGATGTAAGTGCGGCATTTGGGGAGTCCTCTGAACTGCCTGTCATCCTCAGACGTTCACCACGAGGGAAGCTTAATCAAAATGAAGGGCTGGCAGAGGCTCACCTCTCTTCTCTCGCCACTTAATGGGAGAAACAAACCGTGCTCAATGGCTTAGTGGAGCAATCGAGGCTCCTTTGGACAGGAGGTCCCCAGCTATGAAAAAGAAAGCTGAGGCCAGTGAAATGTGATTTACCAGCACTGATTTCAGCTCGCTTTAAAGATCAAAATCCTGCTGGTGACAGTTTAGACTGGATGATGAACTGGAAAATCCCATTTGCACTCAGTAAAATGTGTAGCTGGGGGAATAAACCCCTCTTGTTGTGCTCTCCTGTTTCACTTACAAGTCGTTGTGCCCCACAGAAATCCCTTTCCTGGATAAAAAATACCCTGTCCTTTGAGAGACCAGATGCTGGTGCATCATGTCTGATTCCCAGGGTGAGACTTGGGTGTGAGTGGAGGCTTAAAGGGCATCCCAATGGATCAAGGAACCCCATCTGAGTTGCTTTCCAGCTTAGCCAGTTGGAAAAGCATACAGTGTACAGTGTTCCAGTGAGGGAGAGCTCTTTCGTGGGCTACAAGTGCTCCATGTGTCAGCTAAGTTGGCTCAGAGGTGATTAATAAAGAAAACAAAGGCTATGGAAGGAAGACATGACATAAGCCAGGGAGGCAGTAAAGTGCAACCAGATGTTAGGCTGTTTTGATCTTCTTGAATAAGCAAGGAAGAAGGAAGGCAAATAAGCCCCACCAGTATCAGAGCCACTTTTAATACCAACTGTCCTACTTGAGGCCAGCTGAGATGAAAGGGAAGTCCAAGATGTGATGCCCCTGGCTGGGGGCTATGAACTGCAAAGGCATGTGGACAACTCACCACAAGGCATAGACACGCTGGGTTTGCTCTAAGTTACTCCATGTCAGGGCTTTGGCAAAGCAGCCAGCACCTGGGGATGGAAGCAACATTAGATGGGTGTTCTTCTGCCCATGGTGTTGAAAAGGTGGCAAGCACAAGGAGGAATAAGAAATGCAGATGATTGATGTGAAGAAGAGGCTGTTAATTGGTACATGACAGTTTGTGCAAGACTGACTCATACTTCCCCCTTTAAAGCCTTGAAGCTTTATCTTTGCTGTGTGGGGGAAATGATTTTCCTGTGGTCTTATAGATGGCCTGTGACAAGCAGAAACCTCTGAAACCAGTTTTCCCACCTCCTGGAGTACACTCCACCTCTTTGGACCTGCCTTGGTATACACCGAAGAACATGCACATATGCATTGCACCTACATAACCATCCCCATTGCATCTCCTAATGTAAGAGCTTTCACAAACTAGAACACCCAACAGAAAACCCCAAGAAGACAGGTGGAGCCTTTTCCAGCCCAGATTCAATACATAGACCTGAGCTAATGTGTGAAATGTTAATTCTTACAGCTATCCTTATGCACTTTACTGCACAGAGGTTCCTCCCAGCCCAGGAGAACTCCTCCTTGGCCTTTCCACTCAAAGGATAATACTTAGAGGTGGAGATAGGCCCAGGACCAGACTTTGATGCTGCTGTGGATGCATATCTTCACTCCATCAGCTGAATACCTGAGGGAATATTTACACTAATCCCTGAGATCCCCCTGTATGTCAGCCAGATATGAAATCTTTTGGCAGATCCTCATCTAAGCAGCCAAGTGCTCAGGAAAAGCAACATCAATTGCCCAGTATGGGGTACAACATGGCTTGCACATGTGTCGTGGTCCTAGGGAAGAAGCAGAAGTGACAGCTCTTTTACTGCATTATCTACTCAGTCCTTCAGTCTCTGGCAGTGATGCTGATCCAGATGCAGGCTTGGAAGTGTTTTGTTCTCTTTAAAACAAAGAAGAAGGTAATCCAGGCTCCAGTGTCTTATTGTATAAGATTACATGGTCTGCTTTAGAGACAGCCACAGGAGGTGAAGCAATAGAATTAAAAAGGCAATGACTGGCTTTCTTTTTCACAGCATGAAGCTGTCAGTGCTAGTAGGATAGGGCAAGCTGCCCTCCCCATTGTCCTGCCCCTACTAAGTACATCTGAGAAGGAGGCAGTCCTAGAACCTGGGAAGGTGTTTTCTCATCAGATCTCTGTTTGCCCACCTCTGAGCACTGCAAACCTCACAGAAGCACTTTGACATCAACCTGAAAGGTCAAATGAGAACTGGCTGCTCCAGTGTTGGAGTCGGCTCAGATCAGATGTAGAATTTCTTGGTCTCTGATAAGGATCAAAAAGGCCAATGAAGCTGGAAGCATGGAAAGTGAGAACCAGCCCACCAGCCAAGGACAGTTTAGGAAGGGGCTTTCCTGACCCACCTCTGATAAATCTCCCTGCAGCTCTCTCTTCAGATCCCTGCAGATATTCATGCAGCCTGCCCTGGCCATAGGCAGATTACTGCTTCCCCAGACCTGGATGTTGCTCTTGCCTTTTCCTTCCATGGCTCTGAGCATCCAAGATTTCCACTGTGTCATGCAGAGCTCTTAGATCTCACCTGCTATCCATCTGTGGAGGCAACAGAGGAGCGCACAGCCTGAGAGGTCTATCATTATCAGCTTAGGAGATGTAGGTCTTCGGGGAATTTTAATTAGCAGAGACACTTTCATACCCCAAGAGACAAAGGTGTTATCAATTCCCTTAAACAGGCACCAGAAGAGCTGAGCTGCAGCTCTTCGGATTCTTCCTGTTCATAAATTGCTCCATGAACCACAGTGATGCCGTGCTGATCCCTAACTGCTGATCATCCCGGCTCTTCAGCCTCAGATGGACTTTGATGGCTAAATTCCACTGAAGGATTCCTTTTCCATGAGGAATGTGCTGTCACTTCTCTCACCAGTCTGGAAAGGACCCTTTGTGAAGGCCACCCTAAACATCTGTACCAGAACACAGCAGGCTGCTGCTGCTACTTCAAAATGCCTGGATATCCTGGCCCATGGCATGGGGTTAGAACTGGATGTTCTTAAAGTCCTTTCCAACCCAAACCATTCGATGATTCTTCTAGTTCAGTGCATGTTTGCACTGATGCTCTGGTCTGTTTTTTGTCTCCTCTCCTGGGACATGCAGTGCTTGCCCTGCTGTAGCGTACCATGCTGTGCAGCAACAGATAATGGGGACTTAGCGAGGCGTTAGCCTGGATGTGCGTTTCAGATGAAGGGATTAATATCTAGAGGCTTGTGTGGGACTCCTGCAGAGTCTGAGTTTGAAATGTGACAGACTTATCCTTTGTGCAACATCTGCACTGAATTATAATCCCTTTAGAAAAAAACACACACGGTTGGCATGAAGATGGATAAGAGCGATTGATTATTTCATTATTTCATTTCTATTTCCCCCTTCTGTGGTAGCTGAATTGCAGGTATTGGTGGTTATTTTGATGGCTGGGTAGCAATTAGGACTGGTTGTTTCTCTACCCCCAGGAGGCAAAGAAAAAAGGTGTTTTGCCCTGTTATCTTAGCTTTATGGAAGAGTTTTCTCTCTTTATTGTTTAACGTGTTTAACAGATGTGTCGCTGTAGCTGGGTTAACTGTGTTTGAGCAGCATGACAAGGTAATCATCTGCAACAGTCTGTGTGGCTCAAATGTCCCTTGGAAATAGTCAGCTCTCCTTTATGTGTGACAGTTAAAGGGTGCTAATAAATAGGTGTGCTCTGAAACTTGGTCCATTGACCCTCATTAAGTTTTGTGCAGGCTCTGGAAATGAAGTGAAATCAAAATATTTCCTTCAGAAAGGAATTAAATACAGTTTAAAAGAAAAGGTCAGTAGAAATTCCTGCAGATCTGCCAGCCTGAAATAAAACCAGTTAATTTCCAGTAAATTGAGCACTTGCACAACGCTGTGGGCCCAGAGGGGATTAGTGTAAGGCTTGGGCAGACCATGGGCTTTGTAGGGAGTCAGCAGAGGCAAGCTGCAGCCAGGGTGGGACTCTCCGGCCATGCTGCAATGCAAAGCAGCTGCCAGAGCAGCCCAGGGGATATATATACATGCAAATATATACATATGTGTGTGTGTGTGTATACATATCATATATACATGCATATATATATGAAAGTTAATGTATATATGTAACTGAAGCATGAGAGATGAAGCCATCAGGTTGCTGGAGGCTGCTGCCCATTATACCTTCCACCTATCAAAGAAAGTTCATACCTAAATCATGCTTTGTATTACTTAATAAGTTTATTTATATATTATATCTCC
Source organism: Psilopsiagon aymara (assembly GCA_024733675.1). Lineage (NCBI taxonomy): Eukaryota > Metazoa > Chordata > Aves > Psittaciformes > Psittacidae > Psilopsiagon > Psilopsiagon aymara. The sequence continues at coordinate 8,197 of JANRGW010012095.1, forward strand.
TCATTATGATGAAATGGTGCTAGAAAATGGGGAAATAAAAAGTTATTGCATATGCAGCTGATAAACTAATAGAGCATGTTGTGACAGGAATGCTCTTATGCAGTAGATGCTGGGTGCTGGGGAACTGAGATGCTGTCAGAGAAATAATTTAGGGCTACAAGCACATGCAGCTCAGAGCCTGGGGTGGTGTCTTTCTCTGCTCCCGTACGATCTCACATATAACATCTGGCAGATTGTGCAGAGACCTTGCCTTAAAAATGCTGGCATACATGATAGAAGACCACAGGTATAACAAAGCGAATATACCTCTTGGGTCTTGTTTGATCCCATACTAAAAAGAATATAAAGCTTTAGGTCTAGTACCTGCATTTCTTATGCAGCATAGGTTAGATAGCTAAACTTAGTCTCTCCTCAGTTTCTAAACCTTTAAATGATGCTGATGATGCTGTTCTACCAAATATTGGTTAGATGTTTGGATAGGCTGGTAACAGCAGACAAAGGTATATGTTGTGATAGGCAAGGTGAGAGCTGGAGGCAGATGTAACATCAGTACTGTATGGCCTGTGCTGTTGTTCAGTATTTGAGCTAAAGTCTCTCCAGCAGACAGTTGAAAGCTCAGATATTTAGATAATGTTGTAAGCTGGTTATTTTCTTCAAGCTGCCAAAGATGCCAGTGGCTACGAGAGACCTATTGGGACAGAAAATGATCTGGGATTATTTGCTCTGTAGGGTTTTTAAAGCCTTGGTGTAAAGAAAATGCAACTCAATGTCATGCTCAAGCTTTATTTTAGGGATAAATACCATTTATCAGATCTGGCAGGACCTAATGAATGCTTCAGTGAGGTTATGTGGTTGCAGGAAAGTGTGCGACATAGCACAGGGTAAGGCATCATCCAGAATGTCAGCCAGCCATTCATGAGTCCATTGACGTATTTGGAAGTCTTGTTACCATTCACCGTCAACAGGGTTGGCCAAAACCCATCGTGGTTTGTCTGCCAGGAGACTCAGTGTGATATTTTCTTTTCTTACTCCTTTTTTCACCCCTTTTCTTCTTTTCTTCACTGCGATGAAGCGATTCATTTGTTAAATATCCAAGGAAGTGCAAGCTTCCTGAACTTTACAAGTGCTGTGTGGGTTTGTTGTTCCCCTCAGGTTTTCTGTTAAGGCCATCATTGAAATTGTCATTGTCAATGAGCTGCTGTGCCTGGTTTCTAGGCTTTTGCATGTGAACCAGGCTTGCAAAGCATGTATAAAACACTCATCTGCTTTCAGCTTCCCTGCTTATGGGACACATTTACTTGATATCTTTATTTCCAGATAATGCACCTGCAGTTTCTAAGGTCTCCAGACATAGTTCTAGACATATCTGAAGTGTTTTTCAATCTGACATACTTCAAGAAGATCATTTCAAGACATGCTGAGCAAGTTGTTTTTTCAGTTAACACCACGAGACACTCCATTTCCTTCAGTATCTGGCTTTAACTTGGCTTATTTAAAGTGCCGCCTCTCTAAGCTTCATGTGGAGGAAATGATGAACAGTAGCCACTTCTTAGGTCGAATTGTAGCTGGATTCTAAGAGGTCTGGAAATGTCCCCTGGAAAAGGAGTGTTTCTGTATGTGTTGCTATATAATGAGCTTCTGGAGACAAGGCTGTCAAGCACTCAGGTCTTGATGCCTAAATAAATAAATGTATAAATATCTCATCTAGTATTATGAGACCGTTCCCTGCCATCTCTAACACTGACTGTCCAAACTACGTGCAACGTCATACATTCCACTAACACCAGTGCCAGAGACTTCAGATCTTACAGGCTACAAAATCAGAGTCCAAGAAAATCAAATAAATCTGGTCATTTTGGGAAAGAAGTGGACTCGCTTGAACTTGACTCTGCAGAACTGTTCTAGGCTGACATATAACTGCTCTGATGCAAAGACATGCAGCTGCTCTGATAAAAACCAGACAATCTGGAGGAAAAGGCGTTCCATATGCTGGACTGTAACTTGAAAACAGGATAATATGGCACAGCAAGACTCTCTTTCCCCCCAAAACCAGCCCTTCCAACACCATGAGGCATCAAAACCTTCCTCTACTGCGTGACCAAGAAACTGATGTCAGATTGGGTTAACATCAAGCAAATCAAAGTCATGGAAAAGAAAAAATGGAGAGGAAAGAATTAAAGAACTAAAGAATTAAAGGGTGGAGGTTAACTAATGCAAGGCATTGAGGCTGGAGTGATAATGAATCTTGACAGTCTGACTCCACATAATTGTTATGATCGAGTCACACGTCTGGCATGTAAAGTCAAGTGGTGATGTTGTCTTAAATGCCTACAAGTTGTCATCCTGCTGAAAGGTGATCTTGAGAGAAAAAATCAGTGCTCAGTAGTCAGTGTCTGCGTCATAAGGAAAATAAACAGTGATTAATGGCTATTTTGAAATAAAATAGTAGATGAGAAGCCTCCTTTTGTGGTGTTTTCCAGCAGAGCCTCTGGGACCTCATTTTTTCCAGTGCTGTTCAATATCTGTATCACATTACCTGGAAGAAACAGAAAAATCATTATTCCTACGACTTGCAGATTGGTCTGTGCCTCTCATAAAATGGACAGATTTGAAAAGGATCCTCTGAACTAAAAGCAGACGGGTTTGTATACACGTGGGAGCAGATAATTCACACCATGCTTCCAAGGCAGATGTTTGCACGAAGGAAAGCAGAGACAGGCTTGAAAACAGTGATGTTGCAACTGTGTTCATCTGAGCTATAGAACTGGAGAAAAATCAAATAGGTGATAAAAGATGCCATCACATCAATATTCAACATTGAAGAGAGAGGCTCACTAGCAGGTACTGCTTTTAATTTAGCAATGGGAAGGGAAATGAAAAATGAACATCAAAAGAGCAGTGCAAGAATGCAATCCTGACAGCATGCTGTATAGCAAAAGCTTTGCGGAGCTGTTTATTTCTTCTACTCAGAGGATGACTGGGATGTGAGCTAATTATGGTTTGCAAATGTCTACAGGGAGGTGGTATTTATTGTGCTTTCTGGAGTTCTGCTTCTCAGGCAAAGGTGGAGCGAGAGCCAGTTGCAGGAAGCTGAAGCCAGATGCACTGTTAAGTGGGTATTTCTCATGTTGAGGGTAATTAACAGTTGGAACAATAGCTGTGGGAACCTGGTTGAACCCTCCAAGGCTGGAGCTTTTAATTAAGGCTCAGAGGACACGAAGAAAGGCTAACACAAAGTGTTGCCCTGCTGCTCTGCCTCTATTTTCTCTATTAATCAGCGAAGACATGAGATTGTTCTGCAGGATGGAGCAGAACAGGAGCCAAACCTTTTCCCTGTCTCTCTCTGCTGGCTGCAGAGGGTTTCCAGAGCAATCAGCTTTATTCAGCGGTACCCTCTGGTATAATTCATTACAAAACACATTTCATTTCCAGGATGCTTGAAGAGGTAGGAGCAGCAGCAGCTCTTTGGCCAGGCTGATGTGGTAGGTCAGACCAAGAGATTAGAGCACCCTCTTCTGCCCTAAAAAATTAAAGCAAAGCGATACAGCTGTGGCTTAACCTCCCCATGGGAAATGTGATGTCTGTGTGGACACTCACATCTCTCACTCCAGTGAGTACAGCGGAGCGCTGGGAATTGATCTGATGGTAACAAGGGACTACAAAGAGATCTTTGCTCTATGATGCGGTTGTGGCCCAAACAATGAGCTTAAGAGGTGAGAAAAAAAGCAAGGTTTGGAGGCATATGCAAGGTTTTAAACCTTAATGCTAATTCCAGCCAGATGAATTACCTCAATAACACCTTTTATTCTTTGTCTCAGCTGCTTGATTTATCTTGCTTGCTATTAGTGAGGCAAAAGTACTTTGCAGAAGTAGGAATGTTATCCCCAGTCCTGCACACCCTGCGCACGGGGCAGACATTTGGAGCCATTTGGGATAATCAGCCTTTCCTTTGGAGGGTGGATTCCTGACACTGTTATTACCTGATTACAGGAGGGTCTTTTCTTGCACTGTCAAACAAGAAGCAGAAGGAAAGGGAGGAAATAAAGGTTTCAACCCAGCTGGCTATGGAAAAACATGAATTGCAAAGGGTCAGAGTAATTACCCTGACGAATAGACCTCCAAGTTGATTATTTTCTAATCTTTCATTGCTGGGTGCCTGACCCTCATTTTTTTTCAACAGAGGAGGTTTTAATGTTATGAATATAGAATCACAGAATCATATAACAGTTAGGGTTGGAAAGGACCTTAAGATCATCCAGTTCCAACCTCCCTGCCATGGGCAGGGACACAACACACTCCCCTAGAAGTGAGTTTTGCAGCTACTCTGGGCGACCTTGTGATTGCTGATGCTGAGTGGAATTAAACTGTACAGCACCACTGTCGATACCAAAAGAAATGAGATAGCAGTGAGTATGTAATATACAGACAGAAATGTGGGTGCATTTGTATATGGATAAATCAAACTTCTAAGTGCAATTAAACGGACTCCAAAACCTTTATTGAATGTCACCGCTTGATTAAAGCCCAGTGTTAAAACCTAATGCACTCATAGCATGCAAAGCAGTGCTCTGAGCTTGATGTTAGCGTGTCTTTGAGTCACTTTCCAAATGTGAAGCTATTTGGTAAGTCCTGATAAGTATCTTGAGCTGTACCAGTCTTCAATGAATCACGTGTCCAGGAACCATCCTGGGTCTGGGCCTTGCGAGGAAATGAATGAATGGGAGGAAATTAATCATAGAATCATGGAATAGTTAGGGTTACGTGATGAATGGCGAGAGCTGCTTTGCCCACTGCATCTGAAAGACTTTGTGGCTTCCCTCAATCATTAGTCACGAAAAACTGCTCCTGAACACGCACACACACACCCCCCCCCCAATGAGATGTGTATAATTTATATGATGTATTTGGAGTTAATACTTCTAAAAGGCTGAATTACAAATGGTTCCCTCTAGACCACAAGTGCTTCTGTGGCCTCAGCAAAATTATTGCAAGAAGTTTTCTAGCTAAGATAGGCATTGAGATACACAAGGTCTTTCCACATGAGTTTTGTTGCCTGGTCCATTGGGGAAAGAGGGTGTCTGGGAGTATGGAGAGGGTTACTGGGGGCCTCAGCTATTGGAAGGTATCTAGAGGACCCAGGGGAATAAGAAAGAAGTGTAAAAAGCTGTGTGCATGTCATGATGGGCACAAGAAAGAACCTGGGAAAAGGGGAATGCAATGCATCAGCAGGATGTTAAAGCCCAAAATCAAGTATTCTGCTTACTCCAAACCTAAAATAGCTCTTTCTTCTGCTGCTTACAGGGCTGAAGAGGAGCGATCCTTTCTGTGGTACAGAGAGACTTAAGGAGCTGTTCTGCCTGGGCAGATCCCAGGAGCTAAATCCCACTAATCCAAGGGCAGAGCCTTAAGATGCCATCCCTACAATTACTTTGTTAGATGTGAGTACATCTCTGCACTGAGACAGTTCAGAGTGAAGCAGCCTGGAGCTCTGCAAGACCTTCATTGACGAACTAAGGGCCTGGGAGAATGTGCCTGAGGTCATGACACCCTGAAGGAGAAGGATGGCTCTGACCAAAAGGGATATAGGAAGCTTTTGACACGGCATGGAGGGTCCCAGAGCACCCACCCAGTTGGAGTGGCCCATGCAAACAAGAAGTTGAAGGAAGTGGGCACCCAAGAGCACTTGCAGGGGACACCGACCATGCATTGCCTATCCTCGAGGTGGGATCTGTGTCAGAGGACGGCCACTGCCACCGGTGAGAAGCTGCTCCATGGGTGGGTTGCCCCTTCTGGAGGCCTCTCTCCATCAGGATAGAGGATCTGTGTGTGCATTTACAGCACACATTGCATTGCGGCGCTTGGTGCTGTGTATCTCTGTGGCTGAGGATACAGGACAAAATGCTTCTCCAGTGATGAACAGGTAAGCTGGTGTAAAGGGTCTGCTAATTTTAGAGCGCAAACTTGCTTGGAACAGCAACTTTCCGAAGCCACAGGGTGACACTGCAGATGGCAGGAGGATGTTGTGGGTTTGCAATTGTTTGCCTGGCTGTAAAAAGTGCTGTTGTTATTCCCCCAAAACCATATGGCTCGGAGTCTTTAACCAAGAGTATTCTAATACAAAGCTTTTACCCTGATGGTTATTTAACATTTCTTAATCTAAATGCAAATCATAATCCTCCTTTCCCTTCGTTCTGTGATTGCCTGTTTATCCACCTTTCATTTTGCCAGGTTTAAGAGACTTTGCTATAAGTTGTCCCTGAGAAACCTCTTCAGAAAGCTTTAAAACTGTATGCATGTACACAGATTTACTCTAAGTATGACAGAATAGGAAGATTCAGGATGGATGGGGCTTTGAGCAACCTGGTCTAGTGGGAGTTGCCCCTGCCTGCAGCAGGGGGTTGGAACTGGATGAGTTTTAAGATCCCTTCCAACCCAAACAGTTCTGTGATTCTATGGATCTTGAAGTATATGTATGTATGGGTCTATATGTATGTGTGTATTTTGTTTGTATGGGCTCTGATTCATATTCTAAAGTCACTGAAGATTTTGTATTGGCAAAAGATGCTGACTTGCAGTATTCTAATGTACTCATGTCTAACAAAGTAATTGTAGAGATGGCATCTTTATTTTCTTATATGCAATTTTTCCTGTGTGATTTTGGAATTATTCTTGCAAAGAACCAAAAACATAGTGCATCCATAGGTTGTGTTTACTGTGGCAATCAAAGCTGACTCACTCTTCACTGCCTAGTTTCAAGAATGTATTGCAAAGCATTTTAAGAAGTCTGTATAAGTGTGCATTTAAGGGTTATGGTACGTTTAACTGACAATGGATGGACACTTGTCTATGTAGTGCATGTTCAAGTGTCCGTGCAGAGTTTTGGCACATGGACTTGCACCTTGAGAACTGTTGTGTAATTTGGGCTGACTCAGCTGCATCTACATGCACTGGACAAATACGTATGTGGCAAGGCAAATGTAATCCACTTTTCCTCCAGCTGCTGGTAATGCACTGCCTGGCTTCCTGAAGAACTCAGTGCAGCCCTACCCACCTGTAAAACAATGTCATTTCTCCCACTGTGTCCTAACAGCTTGCTCTGGTCAAGGCACATTAGGTTGCACAAATTCAACACTGGCAATTCATCCAAGACATTTTCTCAGGCTCTCTGGTGGCTGCTGTTGGGAATAACCCTGCTTTGTTCTCCAGCACATTGTTCTGTCTTTAAAATTGGACTGCTTGGACCTTGGAGCTGCGACCCCTTCTTTTCCAAAGCCTTGCCTCACGTTGCTGCCAGGTTAGCAGTGGAACGAATAACCAAAGATCCTTCACTAGATCTTGGCCACAGGCTGGATTATGTGGTCCTGGAAGAAGAATGTGAGACATCGAGAGCTCTGATTAGATTCATTGACTTTGGAAAGCTTTCCTCAGCTTTCATAGGCCCTCTGAACCCTGGCTTCTGTGAGGTGGCCACACTTTTAGGGGAAAACTGGAATAAAGCCATCTTCTCATGGATGTGCATCAATTATAAACTGGATTCTACCACTCAACACCCTACATTTGTGAGGACCCTGCCCTCTCCAACCCGAGTTTTGTTTACAATAATGAAACATTTTAGCTGGGCTCATGTTGGCATCATTGCTTCCAACGAGGATATTTGGATGGACACAGCTGACAAGTTAGCAAGTGCACTCAGGAACAAGGGGCTTCCTGTAGGCATTGTTACATCCATGCTTAAAGGAGAAAAAGGCATTGAAGACACTTGGAACAAGGTTAAAGAAATTGACAGCATTAAAAGTAAGTGTTTTGAGTATTATTCCTTTCTTTATTTTCTTTTCTCCAGGGTAGGACTGCTTTGTTATCCACTGGGCAGAACTTAGAGAACGAAGTTTTGAAGTCATATAAGTCAAGCAGAACTTTATCTGTGACCTTAACAGAGCCAGAGCTTCAAGTAAAAGAATGCTGGGCATTTTCTTTGTGATGGAGATAGAGCAAAATAGTCTTCTACAACACAAAAGTCTGGGTTCAGCTTGGAAAAATAGTGTTTAGTGTCTGCTCTTGACCCTATCAAGTGTAAAGAGGGGTTTAGAGCAAGGTTTTATATTTATACTTTTTGGATTATGGATTATCAGAAATTTCATGTTTTGATGCTGTGTTCTTGCTACCTGTGTTCAGGGAAGGTATCAGAAGTGAAATCCACTGCCATACAGCACAAACTAAAGCAGTGGAAGGGCCCTTGCTGATATACATCAAATAGTAAAGAATAATCTTCTCTTGAGAAAATGTAGGGGAGAAAACGTGGTTTTCTGGTTCAGAGCCTTGTTAGGAAGTCTGTGATGGAGCTCTGATCCTGGGTATACACCTTTGCAGCACTGTGAATCTAGATGAGGATGCATTTTAGCCAAGCCTTTATGAATTTCATGTCAATGACTAACAAGGTGCTGTCTAACTTGGAGTTTTATAAGGGCTCAAATCCATGTTTGAGATCAAATCCACTTTGGGTGGGTTCATCTCATTACCATCACAGTTTCCATGTGAATTAGAGTAGATAAACTCCTTTCATAATCGATGGAGAGAACCAGTCCTTCTTCAAACATGGTTCTTCTGACCACCTTAAGCTCTCTTCTATAGCATGGAATGAATCATTGCCTAGAAGTACCTGTAATTCAACAACTTGAAAATAGCCCTGTTCACTTCAGCTTCTGCTTTGCCAAGGATTCTTTTTCTCCTAAGGAGAGACCACAGCTACTCTAGAGATCCTGCTCCTTCCTGGTTTAGGAGCAAGCGGCTCTCTTTTGCAACTTTGCTTCCCATCATTGCCCTACTTTGCTCCTTTCACTGACTGAGCTTTGAAATGCTGTTTTGGATGAAAGATCAGGAGTGAATCCTTTAATGAAGGGCCAGTGAGCAAGCTGGAAAGCCTGTTAAATTGATAGACCTACATTTCAGATCATAGGATCATAGAACATCAGGTTGGAAGGGATCTCAAGGGTCATCTGGTCCAACCTTTCTTGGCAAAGTATGACTTAGACTTGATGTCCCAGCACCCTGTCCAGCCCAGTCTTAACAGTGTCCAACGCTGCAGAGTCAGCATTTCCCTGGGGAGATTATTCCAGGGGCTGATTACTCTCTTTGGGAAAAATTCCATCTTGTGTCAAGTGGGCATCTCCGGAGTAATTTGTGGCCTCCACCCCTCGTCTTTTCCACTGGACTCCTTATAAAAAGAGAGTCTCCATCTTCCTTGTAGTCACCCATTATCTCCCCACCAGACATGGAGACATTGGCTCCATGGCATTTTGGAGGCAAAGACACAGACTCTGGGACAGCCAAGCATGGACCAGATTTTGAAACATAACACGGTGTCCTGTGTTATGTACATATGGTGACCGGGTGAATGAGTGGAGCTTGTGCAATAACTATGTAGTGCCTGTCAGCTCAGGGCACACAAAGGAAAGCTCATGTCTCTCAGTCCATGACAACAGCAACCACAACTACTTATCATGGGAGGCATCCCTGCCCATGGCACAGTGTTGTAACTAGGTGATTATAAGGTCCTTTCCAACCCAAACCATTCTACGATTCTATGATTGTGCCTATGCCTCACCTTTGACAAAATATCCCTTAATTTCTCCTTATATATGGCCCTGGGAATGGGTGATGCTCACAGCCTCCCTTGCTAGATGCTCCAGTCCTTCAGAAGTTGAACAGAATTGGTGTAGCTCCCAACTTCCTCAGCATGCGACATTGGTGAGGGACCACTAGAGTCTGACCTGATAAGCAGTTCAGGCAGCTCTTTCACTGGGGAATTATGGAGCTATTTTGCGTTGAAAACCCCAAATGGATTAACAACACTCTCTGTGATCCTTGTGTTTCAGTTATAATCCTGTGCATGCATTCTGTGCTCATTGGAGGGGAGGAACAGGCCACCCTACTCACAAAAGCGCTGGAAATGGGACTAGCAGATGGAAGATACATCTTTGTTCCTTACGACACTTTGCTGTACAGTCTTCCTTACCAAAACAACTCATTCAGCATCTTTGATAATGACGAGAAACTCCAGGAAGCATATGATGCTGTGTTGACTATCACACTGGAATCTGGAGGAAGGACTTTCTATGATGCATTCAGGGAAGCCAGAATCAGTGGTGAAATAACCAGGGATTTGGAAGCCACCCAGGTAAATATTCTTTCTCTCTGTTTTATTCTGGGACCTGACAACTGGAGACAATGGGACAAGCAATCGTTATAGAGGGAGTACAGGAGAGAGATAACCAAGTCTCTATGCTTCTATTTTGGGAAAAACATGGTGAAATTTGGATGTGATCTGAGTTCATTTGGAAGGAATTTCTCTGGATATCTGGCATTCTAACACAGTTGGTTCAACTGCAGGACCACGCTGGGAATTGAAGAGAAAGGGGTTGTCTCTGAGGCTCTTATACTTGGTTTACTACATGCTAACTGCTGTAGGCCCAAGCTGAAGAGGTGTCTCCTAAGGTGGATAAAGACCATAGAGTTTGTAAGGAGCTAAAATAAGATGTCCACATGCCTGAGAATCTGGGAGGATGCAACAGACAAATGGAGTACTGGATGCTGTTGAGGGAAATGGTTAGGATCGTTGCTGCCTCATTCTTCTTAGCACTGTTGTCAAAGTCATTCTTTGTCAGCACAACTATCAAAATGTCACTAGAATCCTATGAAAAAAAAGTCAGTTGCTAACTTATAGGCGCTACAAGAATTGGGGAATCTGGGAAAAGATGGAAGATTCAGCTGAGCTTAATCTCATTCTGTTCTTTTAAAAAATTCCAAGTATTTTGAAGGCATGATTTATGAGATCTGCATGGATATCTACTTTAGGAGGCAATGAATCATGCCTTGAAAACATTAATTTCTTTTCCTTCACTATAATGAGAGCCCTGATTAACTCTATTGAGTTTATGGTTCTTCATTAAAGGTGTCTGCATCTGATCAATGAATCCCACCACAGATGTCAAATTCTATGTCTCCCAGCAGCAATCCTCATTATATCATGAGTATATGGCTGTAATCGATGTTCATCTATCAGCTGAAAATGACCATGTGACTGGAAAGGCCACCATGTGTGTGTTTTAGGGGAGGGGAAAGTTATAGGTTCCTAAATCAAATCCAGCATGGAAAGGAGCAATATAAGGAGAAAAGGCTGTGGTACCCCAGAGAATGAGTTTGCTGTGGATCTGCTTTGTGATTTCTACATCTTAGGAATAAATAATGTGCTGTCAAAGAGGACCAGCCCTTTGGGTATGGCACTTTTCCTACCTGGGTAGGGAGGTGAGCCTCTGAATTTGACCTTCTATCTGTAGAAGATGTTTTAACATAGCTCTTTGAGGCAGGTTGTGCTAAAATCCAGCTGAACATCAGGTTCAGAGTCTTGGTTCTTCCCTTAATAAAGCAGTTTTTCATGGGTTAAAAAATAGTTTGAAATTCTATTTTGGGAAGCAACCATAAGAAAAGGCAGATATTCAAAGTCACACATAGGTTGGGTTATGCCCAATAGCTCCCAAAAGATACCTTCAACCTAAGATTCTTCAAACCCATTACTCTGTGAACTCTTAATGCTCAGAGATCTCAGTTCTTGAGTTTACAGCTGAACCAATAGGACATCATTTTGCCACAAGTTTCAAATCAGAGGCTGTCAACATTAGATCCTGGCCTCAATTTCTCCTGTATTTTCAGGTTTCTCCTCTTTTTGGGACAATCTATGATGGCTTTTACTTCATGGCAATGGCTATCGACAGTGCTCGGAGGAAAGGAGTCAGAGTCTCAGGAGCCAACATAGCTCAGCACACAAAAAACTTGAGTTTCCCTGGATTTACTCACCAGGTAGAGACAGACCACTGTGGGAAGGGGCTGAGCAACTACGTGATACTGGACACAGACGGTCATGGGAACCAGCTCTTCCCAACCCACTTGCTGGATATGTCTTCAGACTCTGTGATGTCCTTAGGTCGGGACATCCACTTTCCCAGAGAAAATCTACCCAAGCCTGACTCCAGCTGTTGGTTTGATCCAGATGTTCTCTGCACTGGAGGTAAGCAAGATATAAAACCAGGGTGAATTGCATTGTGTCAATGCTGCTTATTTCTTTTCTCATTTCTTTTCTCTTATTGCCCCTTTAAATTAGAGCTCTCCAAAGAGAAATATTTAAACTCAATAAATTACCATAAAGATGACCAGTCATCTTGCTGCTTGTAATGGGAGTTCTATGAAGAGAACCCACTGTTGATCCATAAGACTCCTACTGCTTGTTAGGTCCATAATGTGTTGCCACTGTTGTGTGGTGGAAAAGGTTTTCCAGGTCTGACAGCCAACATCTGGATATGCTGATAACAATCAATACATGCCAAAGGCTCCACCCAGCACTGTGTCCATGTCCTTCTGAGGGACAGGGCACTAAGAGGATTTGAAGACAGCCTAAGAGCTGCACAGCAGCAGATGCTCTCACCATCTCTCCTGGTTAACTCCAGCTTCTTTACCCAGTCAGCTCTGCAGCTTTAAGGATCATCAGAGCTCACCTCATAAAGGAAAGATGATAATCATTACTTGAAATAATTTGAGTTACCTGTAGGTAACAGGGGTGGTAATTGGAGACCTAAGGGCAGAGATAACTGCTTCTTCCTAGGTTTGCAAGGCTGGGCACTGGTTTTACTTATTGTTTTTAATTTGAGGTAACTATGGTGCAGTCTTAAAGTCCACAGGGAATCCAGCAACCCAGGGTAGGATACTTAGTCTCCACTTGACATATTTACATATAATGCTAAGCATTTACTCCTACTGCTCCAGGATATGACTTAAACAGAGAAAATGAACCACATCTACGCAGTATTTAATGCAGCAGCTGAGAAAATCATTCCCCTTGGCTCAGCCATAACTGGTTTAAATCAGCGTTGCTTCATGAAAATTGGAGATATACTGATCTCACAGCAGCTGGCAAGCTATAGGAGAGGCAAATATGATGCTATCGTATATCTAATTTTGCACTACAACTCGGACTGGAGTAGCAATTTATCATCCTATTGCAGTGTATGGAAAAATCACTGCTTTTTAGAGATCAGATTTTATGCTCACACTTTTACAGAAGCATGAAGCTCGAGGCATTTTCAGTGGAGTGGTAATTTCTTATTATTGCTAATATTTCAGAGACTGAATTTTACGACTAGAATTAAATCCAGGCCTCAGTCTGCCTTTTGTATGGAGCTGGGGCTGGAGAGCGGCTGAATATGGAGCTGCCAGCTGTGGTTCCTGACTCAAGTCTGTCAGGAGCAGGTTGTTTCCAGTACATGTGCACTTACAGACACACACACACAGAGCCAGTCCCTAACAGAGTTACCTATACAGGAAAGCGATGTGTTTACAGCCACCACCACCCACAATCAGCATTGCCAAGACATGGACAACACAAATGGCGTGATCCTGTTCTTATGCACTTAATCAGGCCCCGAGCTTGCTTGCAGATCTCACAACTGCAGCTCGTGCACACATACAGATGTAGATGTAGATACCATTGGTAAATGGTCCAAACCTGTAATTCCCCCATAGCCAGCTCTCAATCCCTTCAGCCTCTGCAGGAGCTGGTCTCCATACTTGTGGTCTCTCATGGGTCACAGGCTCCAGGACTGCTGGCTAGGTTCATGTGCAGTCTACAGACATCACACACAGGCAGAGAGCACACTCATCCAGAAAGAGAAATAGGGATAGGGGTTATGAAGACAGTAGGACAGATTGTGATGATCAGATGCAGGGTCTGGCTGCAAAAATGCACAATATATGTGTGACCAGCATCCCATCCTCTTCATTAGCCCATACTTGAGCATCCACGACCCACCTTTGCTCACTTTTGTCCTTTCTCTAAACATCCCATAAGAATTTTCACATACTCCCAGTCCTCTTAAAGCATCCCCTCATGAGCTTACCACAATCCCACAGGTCCCCTATTCTCTAAACTTGCTCTTTCCCATGAGCCCATGATAACCTTCTCTTACCTTCTGATTAGTTATAAAGTTCTTCTTGAGCTTCCTTGAGGCTTTGCATGGTCTCTGCAATGGCCCATCCATCACTGATACGAACTCTGTGGTCTTTGGTGTTGTCTTCATTATCTCCTATTCCTTCAGGTTTGCTTATCAGGGTGTTTATTTATTTACTCCTCTTGTGCTTTTACTGTCTCTCATTCATTCCAGTGAATGCTGTGCTCCAACCAGCTCTCAAACTCAGCTTATCAAATGCTGTGTCACTGAATGAAATTGGATGGAGTTCAGGTGTTTTCCAGCTGTGGAAGAGCCTTCATGTCCTGACGTGTAACTGTGCCCCAGCTTCAGCAGAGGATATGCTCAGAGAGAAACCTTTTGCAGTTCATTGGGTTTCTGCACTGCCTTTCAAGTACCACATTGCCTTAGAGTCCTCTAAAGCGAGGCCAAACTCCTGTGGGTTTTGACATGCAATGGAAATAAGCAGAAGAATTTCTTCCAGGCTCTTTCTCAAAGGAGATATATCCGGATAGTAGTGTCTCTGGGGGCTACCTGAGGAAGCTTAGGAGACAGGACCAGTAAAAGATCCTAATTAAATACAGTAGGGATCATTAACAAACTGCACATTATTCCTAAAACATTGTGATCTGGGTTACAGATTCTCTATGAAAGTGTTAGAACGCCATGCAGAGATGTGAAATGGGCCTTTCATACCCCTTTACTTCATCTCTGGTTTGTCCAGGAGGCGTTTGCTTCTTGGTCCAGCAAATACACCAACATACGACACTGTGACTGGACTATTCTAGGCTCATTCTCTCTTCAATAACAGATTTCCTAGCAGGAAGCAGGCAATCACAGCACAAGAGCACTAGGTTTCCTGCAAATCTCCCCTAAACTGATCCAGTCCCTCCTTTTCCATGGATTTAGCACTGTGCGAGACCTTTATGGAATGTTCTGGCTTCATATTCACACCAGTCCTTTCGGACGGAGACACATCTTTGAGAGCTCCCTTGCCTCCTAGGGATGAACATTGGGTTGCTGTCACTTGCTCATATGGGGACAGCAACGCTTGACTTTCTCAATGCATGAAGAACAAACCATGTCTTCCAGGTCACCTTGGTGTGGTCTTGCTCATTCCTTTATTCAAGGTGAAAGCTATTCCTGGAGAAAACTGGCTGTGTCTCCATCGCACTTTAGTGAAGAGAATCCTTGTTCCACTCTGCATTGTCTGGGAGGTCGAGAAATGGGTGTGAAGTATCCACCCTATTATGCCCAGATTTCTTCTCAGAAGGAGGTATACAGGACTATGCAGGCTGGAGGATGAAAGCAGTGACTTCTTATCTTGAATCATAGTGTCATAGAATCCCAGACTTGTTTGGGTTGGAAAGGACCATAAAGCTCTTCCAGTTCCAACCCCCTGCCCTGGGCAGGGACCCCTTCCATAGAGCAGTTTGCTCCAAGCTCCTGTGTCCAACCTGGCCTTGAGCACTGCCAGGGATGGGGCAGCCACAGCTTCTCTGGGCACACTGTGCCAGTGCATATGTGAGAACAACCGGAGTCTGGGGCCCTGGGCTGACGCACAAAGTGAGTCCAAACCAGGGAGAAAAAAATCAGCTAAAATGCTCTCTTTTTTCCTGAAAAGGGCACCACTTACTTTCAAAGACGCCGTTTTTCTGCTAGGAAGCTCTAGGTTTCAGTGCTTGATTAAAGGCCCGTGATTCAGGTACAACCATTACATAGAGTTACGAACCTTTTATCAACCCAAATTTCTCCGTCCTTACTTGTGTTTAAGGATTTCTGAGTCTAAACAGACTAAAATAGAAAAATAAGAAGACAGAAGAGCCAGAGGCAGCAAACAATTCCCACCAGAATTTAGCTCATCCACTCATGTCGGCATTCCTTAGCTCTCTAACAAAGACACTCATAAGCAAACTATCTATCTCCAGTGCTCTCTGTCGATGGGCCCATTGAGGAAAACATCGACCTTCTCCTCCTCCTTTTCTGCTCTTTCCAGCATTAGAAATGTGTGGCAGGGAATGAAAAACCCCAGATGGGCTGGTGACTCACATGAGAGAGATTTTTCAGCCTTTCAGTTCCTGGAGAGAAGAGGGTCAAATGTTGAGAAGTTATGAACTTTGCAGAAGCTGCCTCTACAGCAAGATACTTCCCTGAGAGTCCAGGCTTTATTTACTTGAAGAAAAAGCTGCTTTCCCACTGATTCAGGGCTCCAGAGCTGGTATAGTGAAGAGTGCATGGAGACACATAATTGCAGTACTTGAAGTCATGTAAATGAACTCATTAAGTGTGTATTCATAAATTAGCATTGCATTAAAATTATCATAGAATGGTCAGGATTGGAAAGGAGCTTAAGCTCATCCCGTTCCAACTCCCTGCCATGGGCACGGACACCTCACACTAGATCATGTTTTCCAAGGCTCTGTCCAACCTGGCCTTTAACACTGCTGGGGATGGGGCATTTACCACTTCTCTGGGCACCCTGTGCCAGCGCCTCAGCACCCTCACAGTAAAGAACTTCCTCTTATCTCCAACCTGAACTTCCCCTGTTTCAGTTTGAACCCATCTCCCTTTGTTCTATCACTACAGTCCCTGATGAAGAGTATCTTTCTCCAGCATCCTTGTAGTGCCCTTCACACAACTGGAAGCTGCTCTGAGGTCTCCATGCATCTTCTCTTCTCCAGGCTGAATAGGCGCAGTGTTCTCAGCCTGTCTCCATATGGGAGGTGCTCCAGTCCCTGATCATCCTCATGACCTCCTCTGGACTTGTTCCAACAATTCCATACTCTTCTCACGTGAAATTTCTCATCAAAAGGCCTATTTTCTATTATTCTCCTGGCAGAATATTTGACTTTATAGTCTAATGGTCTGATACAGATATATTTTTAGTATTCTTGTGTAAGTGAAAGGGATTTTCTAATTCACTGTTTTGTTTCCCCTTTTTGCACAGGAATTGAGCCTACAGTCATCATTTTGGGAATAATGGCGATAATTGCCCTGGTACTTTTTGCTATGGGCCTGGCTTCTCTTATCAGGTGAGAACTGCAGGACCTATTTGGTTTGGTGACACTTCTAGTTTCTGCAGGAGGCTTTAGCCAGCAGTTTAGTTTGTGAACACATAGCAGGCTTGATTGTGGTCAATGGGGAAGTTAGTTTAATGTATTACCAATCAAATCAGAGTAGGGTAATGAGAAATAAAACCAAATCTTAAAACACTTTTCCCCCACTCCTCCCTCTTTCTGGGCTCAATTTCACTCCTGAATTCTCTACCTCCTTCCCACCAGTGGTGCAGGGGGACAGGGTTGTGGTCAGTTCATCGCACATTGTCCCTGCAGCTCTTTCCTCCCCAGGGGAGGATTCTCGCACACTTCCTCTGCTCTGAACACAAACCAAATTCATCTTTAGTAAGTGATAGTGGCCTGAGCACTGTGGGAATTGGTTCTGCACTATCAGGAGCACACACTGTGCCCTTAAACCAGTACAGGTTTGGAAGGAGATTACAGTCTGTTGCTGGGAGGATTAGCTAGATGATGGCTCTGAAGCATTAAGAAGGTGGCTATCACTTTGGAGGTGCAACGTATGCCACACAAACCAAAGACAGGAACCTGCTTTGAGAACATTGGGGTGGAAACTGAATGGGCTGCCGTGTTAAATGTCTTTTCCTTACACAGATCTTTCTTGCTTGGATTTCTGTCCCTAACATAATCCTGTTTTCTATGAAGCACCTAGGCTGACCCTCTTTACTTTCTCCATGTACTAAAGGGAAAGAGAGCACCTCTGGAGAGGGTTTGGAGCAGTTAATTAGGATACCTCTTTATTACTAAGCTGATTCACTCCCTGTTATGGTCTGGAATCCAGCTCCCTGGTCATCCACACTGTATCTATGTTATTCTGGGCATGAGACCTATGGAGCAAATGAAGCTTGGGAAGGGACAGTTTCAAACAGTTGCGTAGGTCACATCTGTGTCCTGACTCTGTACCCAAGGTAGACATAAGCCAGCATGACCTAGCTGGTCCAGGAGCTATGTGTTCCTCTTTAACAAGGACACTACAGCCATAACCTAAGGTAATCTGCTCCAAAATAGCCTCTGGAGTAACCTGTCTCTCATTATTGATGTCTACATGGTGCACAGCTGAAGTTAAAGTGAAATTAGACTGAGATTAGAAGGCATATTTACCCAGCAGCACTGAGTTCGGCAGAGCAAGGCTCCTGGACTGTCCCATGCAACTTTGCCTCTCAAATCTTCCCAGAACATGTTTTCTCTCCACTTCTGAATCATCCCTCAAAACCCAGATGATATCAGGCCACCCAGCAAGCAACACCCAAACCGCTTTCTCCCTTATACACAGCTGCTTCTATAGCTTTTAATTGCAGGCACTGAGGAGGTTGCTCTGTCTGTCTGCACTTTAAAACCCTGCTCTATTCCTTTGGCCACCAGCCTCTACAATTAAGTAAATAGAAGACAATCTTGCTGCCTACTTTACTTGTGAGCTGTTCCACAAGTACCAGACTGCTCTTGGGAAGGCTCAGTAGTGAATAAAGATGTATGCTGTCTGCAAGGGAAGAAAAGAAGTCTAGCATGACTCAGACAATGATTTATGTTAGGGAAGGGCATGTCTGGAACTAAATTTAAACCACAGCATGGTCTGAGTTCAAATGTGGGAGCTCTGGTTTTAGGTCAGCCAGAGATCTGCTGTATGACCTTAAATGAATTGCTCTGCAGTCTGTGCTTTGCTTTCGGCAGAGGAATGCTTTTCTCCATGTTTGGGGGAGACGATGTGATTGACCAAGTAAGGTTTTCAGGCGGATGGGTGAAAGGTACAGAAATGATGAGTTTTTTGCATGAAGATAAGATGGGCGGCAGGGTGGTTAGAGAAAGGTTATCAAAATCACTTCAAGTGATGCCTGTGATTATGTGGCCAAGACTCTTGGACTCCAAAAAGCTGCCTGTGCTCTTATAAAATGCCCAGAGTGACACATACATTAGAAAAGTGAATTGTGGTGATGTATGGATGTTTTACTGGATTCTCTCTGCAGCAGCCAGCAAAAGGCACTCTTTTCAGCAGGAAAAATCTTAGGTGTGTGCAGATCAGACGTACTATATTGTAACCAAAGTTACTTAAATAGAAAAATGACATGAAGAGTAATGGAGGAGCTTTCATTTGCCTTCTCTCTGTTCCTGCCTGATGGGTTTCTGACAGTCTAATGCATGTAGTGTGCTTTGTGTTTAGTGTTAAGCCTTGGCATCCATTGAAATAGTGAGTTCAGAATGATGGCATTTGAATTCTGCCTCTTCCCTGAGTCCCTAAAATAGCCGTGTTTTGGGTATTAATGTCAGATGTATCCCAGCTAAAAACTAACAAAGGAACTCTGGAATGTTCAGTAATGAAGTGGGCATAAGTCTGTTTAAACCATGCCATGAATGTGCTCCTTGACAGCGCACCATCTCTTGTCATGGTTTCTTCTGCCTTGCCCATTCAAGAGAAGCTGGGCAAGTAGAAGGATCCAGTCAAGCAACAGACAGTGTCTTTGCTGGTCTGATGACTATACTGAACTTTCTCTCTTGCCCGTGGCAATTCTGCAAATCTAATAGTCTATCAAGGAATGCAGAGAGCCATCCCTTGGAAAATGGGCACAGCATCCTGTGGAGATGCACATTTGTCCTGTGTTACACAGTGCGTGGTAGACATCCCATCTGGCTCTGGTCCTGGAAGAAGTAGGTCTGAATCACCACAACCTTCTTGATCTAATTACTCCTGATCAAGAGAAACAGCACCGGTTCAGCAATACTGCTTCTAAGACCTCCAGGCTGCATTGCACTATACTATACACACCAAACTGTTCACCCCCTGTAGCTTTCTCTTTTTCTGAGCTCATAGTCATTACAAAGAGGTATTTTGCTGCATGCATTACTTTACCATGCTACCATATTGAGATTTAACCAGCATATTTTGATGGTAACATGTGTTCAGGCAGCTTTTATAAGGTACCTGTGGTTCAGTTTCAGTTCCTAAGATAAGCTGGTGTGCCTGAGAGCTGTTTGCTCACCAGACACATTGGCTGCTCTAATAAAACTTCTTATTCTTTCCTAGTGGAGAATAATTTGGGTTAGGAAAAATAAAACTGAGCAAAGCAAAGTAAGCATTACATACACATCTGATTCATATTTGTCACCAGATTAACTCAAGTTGTCTATTTGACCCTTTGAGATAGTACTGCTTTTGTAGTGTGTGAATTGGATAGCCCTTCACTCAGAGGGATTCAGCCCAAGTCAGGGCATCATAATTTGCCTACTGCTTTCACCCATGCCATCTCCACTGTCACTTAATACTGAAGGAAGGCAGATGCAGGGGACTTAGAGGTGGTGTAAACTGGTCACTACCTAAAAATGTTAACTGTGACTCTCCAAATCTTGCAGGAACAGTATCTTGAACAGCCAGCTATTCAGGGGACCTAACAAGATCATACTGACCTTGGATGATCTCATCTTCATCAACCCCGAGCTACAGAGAAAGGTAAGTCCTTCCACTTGTGTAAGTAATCCAGTGGGACACTCAAAACCAGGTTTGCTCTTTGATATTTTCATACCCACGAAGCTCTGGGAAAGTTCTTCACTTCTCCATGTCTCTTTTTCCCCTGCATATCAGAAAGTTTCCTATATGCAGAGTGGTTTTTAGTCTCAGATGAGATGCACATGCAGTGTCAGAGCTGCTATGATGATGTAAAACAATACCCTTGGTTGCTTTTGTTCTAACCAGCCCCTATTCTTTGTTCTTGAGGTTGGATGATGCTTCATGTCCATAGAGCTAAACCATCTTGCCCTCTAAAATAAAGTGTCTGCATCTGAATTACTTATTGGGAACCATTCCTGGCCTGTGCTGGCTCCTGCTCAGAGCTGGGGATCTCCTGGGGGAGTGTTACTTGCCATAGATGAGGACCATGCCAGTGATACAGACTGCTGTGGAGCAATCCCTTGCAGTCACTTGCACAGCTTCAGGCTTCTTGCCTATGCCAAAGGAGACACTTCCCTGCACCTTATTCAGAGGGACACCTGCCTTGTCTGCTATTTCCCTCAATCCACAGCATTTCCATCACCTAAAGTGCTGCTGTAGTGTTTCAGCCTCATAGGGTTGCCCTGTAGAGGTATTGACAGAGGTGAGATGGGAAGTTTGGGAGGCTGCTAGCATGGGTGAATGAATGTATGGCCAGAGGCAGAGCTGAAGGAGAGGGTTACATCCAAAGGTGGTAACTCTCCTCCATCTACTTTTCTTGCCTTCCAGAGGATGACTTTGGACAGTCTGACTGAAGCAAACAGCTTAGCAACGGACGGCAGAAGCCTGAAATCCGTAACCCGCTCCTCCTCCTTGAAAAGTGAAGCTGCCACCTATGAAACCTCCAACGTTGCTTTGTGTGAGGTAGGTAAGGACCTCAGGCAGCCTTCTCCCACCACTACTGTTCACTGAGCTGCTCAAGGGAGGGAGGTCTTGGGCTGCAGCACTGTAGGTCCCAGCATGGGGATGCTGCTGATGGACCTTAAGGGTGAGAATAAGTTACCCCAAAGCAGTGTTTAAGGTGGCTCTACTTCAACCCTCACCCTCATACCTGGAGACATGTGGGGTGATGGTATTCAACATCCATCTGTAGCATTTCCAGGTCTGGTCCTTATTAGAGATGTCACCACCTAAAGGCACCATGAAGAATCTTTCTTACAAAGCAGGCTTTAGGTGGTAATATCTAAAATAAGGAGCTTTCTTTCAAGGCGAGGATCCAAATACACAGGTCAAAGGGTAGCAAATTCCACTTTGTGCCTATAAGACTGCAAAGTGTTTAAGCAGAGGCAATGGCCAAGAAAACTCACCCCATCCGTCAGTTCCTTCCTAAAAATGCAGCTTTTGGAAAAAATGGCTTGTGATTTTTTCCTGAAAAACAGAAACACAGAGTGGTGTATGTTGGAAGGGACCTTAAAGCTCATCCAGTTCCAGCCCCTGCCACGGACAGGGACACCTTCCACTAGAGCAGCTTGCTCCAAGCCCTTATGTCCAACCCGGCCTTCAACACTGCCAGGGATGGGGCCACAGCTTCTCTGGGCAATCTTTTAATCAATTTTATCATTGTTTATCAGATACAAATGCACCTTCCAGGTAAGAAGTTCTAATCCAGATGAAAGTCCTGCCTTGCCTCATTTTTTGAGGGTTTGCTGTGGATATTGCCATTTAGGTGCTGTATAGAAAGCATCCACTGAAAATCCCCAACCACTTTCAAAGTGAAGGATCTGGAATTCAGACCCAGGTACCAATATTAGCTGATGCTCAAAGACTTCCTCTATCATTCACTCATTGTATTTTGGGCAGGGAGACTGGGTATGGCTGAAAAAGTTCGAGAGGGGAGCAGTTCACCATCTGCGGCAAAGCTCCACCAGCATCTTGAGGAAGGTAGGAACAGGGGACGGTGTGGAGGGAAGGTTGCTCGAGGGACTTCTCATAGAATCCTGGAATGATTTGGGTTAGAAAGGACCTTAAGCTCATCCAGTTCCAACTTCGTGCCATGGGCAGGGACACCTCACACTCTAGACCAATATTGCCCAAGCATCTGCCCAGCCTGACCTTGGGCTCAAATTTTGGTGACTGCAGAGTGCTGTTATTCTCCTTATCTCCTGTTTATTCACTGAATCAAACATCATGGCTGTCAGTGAGTCTTGCCCAGTGAAATCTGGTGGAACGGACCACACATGATTGCATCTGGCTGACCAATGACCCATGTGTCAGAGGCAGCAGCTTGCAGAACCCCACCCTGGACCTACCCACGTCAAAGCTGGTGTGATGCTGAATGGATAATGAGTCCTCTAAGTGGCTTTGCCTGCAAGAGCAGAGCAGTCTGGAGAGAATCATCCTGATGCACAGGCAGCTGTTTTCATGTGCTCTTAGTTGCCAGCGTGGCACAAGCACGTAGTGCGTTTCTCTGGGTTTTTCGTGTCTCCAGCTAAGATGTCTCTTCAAGGTTTTACTTTTAGTCTTTAGTTTGCTTCTTATTACTAAACGACAAGCAAATATATTTATTTTCCAAATTCAAAGCCATTAGTCATTGGCAGCTACTGCTAACATAGGAGTGTCATTTTTATGCATATAAATATATTTGATTTAGCAGGGCATGTTTCCAAAGGCACCACTGATGGATGCCTTTGGATCCTCCAGGGGTGGTATTGCTTTCAGGACCATATCAAAGCTGGAGCAAGACTCCACATGCTGAACTCAATTTTCCCTAGTTGAAGACATTTTCTCCTTGTGGAAGATCCAATCCAGCTTGTCTTAAACAAATTTCTCTCCAGTTCGGTTTTGCTGTCTTGCTTTCTTTGTCTTACTGGATAGATTAAGAAAAGGAAAGCTTAGATGTAAGCTAGTTGAAAGTAAGCAGCAAAGACATTTTCTTCTCCATTTTGTGCAGGGCTGTTTGGTAGTACAATGATAAGGACATGTAATGATATAAAGAACTAGATATTAAGAACAAAAGGTACCTGTCTGACTCGGTCTTGCTGTGATCCCCGTCTTGTTTCAGATGAAACATCTGCGTCATGAAAATGTGAATCTGTTCCTGGGCTTTTTCTCTGACTGTGGCATCTTTGCCATAGTGACAGAGTACTGCTCCCGAGGAAGCCTGGAGGACTTGCTGAAGGATGAAGATATGAAGCTTGATTGGATGTTCAAGTCCTCTCTCGTGATGGATCTGATTAAAGTAAATTCATTGCTGCTGCTGAGGCATGACCTGCATGTGACTTTTACATTGACACAGCTGTTTTATCCAGGACTTTGGGATTGTCATAGTAATGCAGGGAAACCCAGTGTGAATGTAATTATACTGCTACACAGGGTCTTTAATGGAGACCTCTTGATCTGCTTTTGTTAACTTCTGAGAAAAGCACTATTTGGGGTAATTGGACTACATCCAAGCAGGAGGATGAGAGGTTAAAATAACACATCAGGCTAGAAGTGATCACTTAGAACAGTGAAATTGGTGCCAAATTCACACTTGCCAAAGGCTCCTTCTAGTCATAAACAAAAAATGCATCCATTTAACCAAATCATATCCATCCTCTGCAACAGGTCGGCTGCACATACAGTCACTTTGAAAGAGTGTTCACACACTTCCAATCATCTCCAATATGTTTTTATCTCCCTAATGGTGAACTACCAATCTGGGACAGGTGGTCTACAGAGGGTAGACTGCCAGCATCATTCTTACACCCCATGATGAACTTTCTGATCCTCCTTGAGGGAGCTGGGTAAGGGCATCAGGCTCTTAATGGCTTCCCTTGACCTAATCGTTGAGTACCTCCTGTTCCCATCTTCTTAACCTTGTCTCGAAGTACAATTTCCAAGTGCAATGAGTCCTAGGGCTATAGAGGGAGACATTTGACTATTCCTGAAGTCCTTTCCAGTATTACTTCAGGGTGCAGTGAACCTAATTCTCATTCCTAACCCACTTCTGAACTTTTCCCATGGTTTCTTGCGTTGGTCAGGACTGCATCTGACAGAGTCAATGCTGTTTCTGATGCTGTAGAGGGTGACAACTAGGTCTGCTGTCTCTGAATGCTGATGGATAGATGGATAATGTAATTCTTAAGGAATAGACTTGATCTTTTCTGTGTTTCATAGGGAATTAGGTATTTGCATCACCGAGATTTTGCCCATGGACGCCTCAAGTCTCGTAACTGTGTTGTGGATGGCCGCTTTGTGTTGAAGATAACTGACTACGGTTATAATGAGCTCTTAGAAGAACAGAAATGCCCATATATTCAGCCACCCCCTGAAGGTAGGTGCTATAATGAAATGTTTGTTTTAGATATATTTATCTATTGATTTAACATGTCCTAATGCAATTGCAGGCCAGTGGCCAAATAATTCATGTGCTCTATCTCACAACATCTAGTTACCTGTATAAAATGTATTTTACAGGAAAGGATGAGCAAGGCTTTTTTCAGACTTCCTGCAAGTGAACAGCAGAGTGTCATGGCAAAGAAAAAGGATTTTATTGCAAGCAGTGACAGAAGTTAAGCTTGTTGTAGTTGTAAAAGGACTTCAGTGTCCCTCAAATCTGATCAATCCTGAATGTCTGTGACTGGTAGAACTGGCTTTACATCCTTAGCCCCAACACTATGTTTGAAGCTTTAGGTTAACCTAAATACAAAGAGCTTTGTTTTGTAAAATTAAGCTATCTGAGACCCAAGATGATACAGGTCTCACTGAAATAGGTCCAACACCAATCATCAAAGGCTGCCACATGTTATTCCCACCTCTTAAGACAGCATTTCATGGGACCAGGTTTGGAGAATTGGACAGGATTTCTTTCACCTGGCCATTGCCTTGGGGTGCCTCTGGTATCCCAGTTCATTCTTGAAACCTGCTTTCAAGTAGAATGTAGTGTTTCAATCCCTCTGATTCAGGATTTGATTCCTACACATTTCCAGCGCCTCAGGTAGGAAAGCTGCCAGAAGACTTTCTCCTCCTCCTTTACCAAAGTGATATGTATTGCAGTAGCTGAAATGCTCCTTATTCCCATTACTCACAATGCACAGTTACCTGGGTAAATCTTCTGAGGAAGATTTATTTCTTGATGTAGCTGGATATGTTTTACAACTGTGCCTTTCACCACTTGAACTATTGGGTTATAAAGATTGTGATTGCACTTCAGACTGCCACAAACTGCTTTTACAGAAACCACTTCCATCTAAGAAGAACTCCAGAAAATATTTTATGAAGTGTTGCTTTGTGGAAGAGCAACAACAGGGGCAAGACCTCCAGGCTTCAGTGCCAAAGTTTTGTCCGAGTGATGTTTTTAAGCAATAAAAGGTGTTGAAGCTCTTGGCAGTGGTGAGAAGATGTTTCATGTTGAAGTTCAGGGCTGGTGTTACAGGATATAAGTTGTTGTATAGCAATAAATTTTTAGAACATAGAGTAAAATTTGGAAAATCCAAATGTTTTGTCAGGATGGAAGTTTAATATTTCCAAGACCTCCCAAGAAATAGAGGACTTGATCCAGTAAATAATGAAGTATGTTCCAATCTTTCCTCATATGACTGAAATGAAGTGCTCATTTAAGCACCCAATTTGCCATAGTCTGAGCTCACGTGTAAGAAGCCTGATGCTCCTGCATCTTTTAGAGTTGCTCTGGACAGCTCCTGAGCTGCTGAGGGACCCGGACATGCGCAGAAAAGGCACGTTCAAAGGGGACATTTACAGCTTTGCCATCATCCTACAAGAAGTGGTTGTTCGGGGTCCACCATACTGCATGTCAGAACTCTCAGCTGAAGGTAGGCCACCATTTCAGTACATTCATAAGGTTTTACATAGAGTGCTCATAAAAGTTCTGGCCAAGCCCCTTGAGTAAAACATTAGAATGGAAATAATGTCCCAATCTCATAATCTTTCTCAGTGACAAAAGACTGTTTTCAACAAAACATCCATAGTAAACTTCAAAATGTGTAGTTCTGGTATGCTGACCCATCAGTGTTATCAATGGGGTTCGGGCTCTGGGTACCGCTAAGTTGCTTCAGATTTGGCCAGCAGTAACACCACTGCATCAGCACCAGTTCCCTGTCCAAACCTGGACTTTTCATCACAATGTGGCATGGAATCTGATGGCAGAATTTCCTGTAGCTTAGAAAATCCTTTGCTTCCCATAGCTTGGAAAATCCTTGGCTTCCCACAGCTCGGAAACCCCTTGGCTTCCCATTCTTCAGCCCTTTTCTATCGAGGTTGAGAGTTTTGAACTGCACCCCTCATTAGCATCCTATTTTATCTATCTGTCCATCTATTTTTGTTTAATTACTTCTCCATTTAAAGAGGTTCTTGATGTATTTTGGTGTGTCCAAAGTGATACATCACTGACTTATATATAAGGTGGCTTGTATCAGAAACAGCAAATAGGTGAACTCCTTAGGAGCTGCTCATGGTGCAATCTCCTTACTTCAAACCATGTTGTGCACACATAGGAAGGGCAAACACATCATGACCAGGGTCAGGTCACAAGTACTTGAAAAGGGAGGGAGAGAGAACAATCAAAAATGGGCTGATACCAGTGAAAGCCCATTCTCAATATGTTTTAAACTGGACAGTCAGTAGGTGGGGTATGGCTATTCAGTGTCTGCCTGAAAAACTGGGGCCAAGCTGCTGCAGCAATGCAATGATGATGATTATGATGTAACCCACTCTGTAATTCAGAGCTGGACCTTTGATGTAGCCTATGATGTAATTAGCAGATGTTCCCCCACCTATTCTCCCTGAGAAACCTCCAGGACATGTTGAGCATCATGTTGACCTGATATAATGATGAATTTCTACTCACTGCACCCTAATCCTCAAGGAGCTTTCACTCCTGGCATGAACTTTAAAACTGACTGGGGAAGGCATTTCCTCTTGGCTGCCCCTTGGAAATATCTGGGCCAGGTGCTTTGTTTAGTTCCTTTGGTAGAGATTGGTGGGATGAGCCAAAGAGCTTTATAGTAAACTGTCAACACTGAAAAGCTTGGGTACTCACAGTAACAGCTGTGGAAATGCAGGGTTCTTGCCAGAAAGAAGGTGGTTTTTACTCTATTTGACTGCTCTGCACTACGCAAAATGAAACCTTCAAATACAATCACTTGGAGTTTTTATTTTAAGCAGGAAGGTATAGTTCTACCATACAGACCTGACTTTTTCCCCAGGATATTCTCGGTAAGAAATACCTAAATTGAAGTCAGGGTTGGGTTCAGACATCACAATCCTCCATCTTTCAGCTCTCAATGAAATCTGCAGCTTCACTCCTCTGTAATGATGTTTTATCTAAAAGCTGCGGATTCAAGGACTGACTTCTTTGGGTCTAAAAGCCCAAGCCCAGTTCCTTATCAATCTTTATTTTACCTCTGAATAGGGAGTCACTTCTCAGACACTGCTCTGAACCCCATTAAAATTCTTTCCACTGTCTCCATTCCCATCAACCTCCTACATACTGGTTCCCAGTTAACAATGGAGCATCACAGGCTGTTATCTTTCCTGTCTGGGTTCAGCCATATCCCTCTGCTGTCTTAGAGGACTGCAGATCCTAAGAGAGAGAGTCAGAGGCAATTTCATGAAACACAACCCTGCAGTGTTGTCTGTCACACATCCTTCCCCCATACAGCCACTTTATTGCTCATAACCTTGTTCTCAGGAGACAAGGTGACAGATGAATCTCTCACCTTTTAAATCCTCCAAGAGATTCCTGGAAGTGGAAAGCAGAACCAACTTCATTTGACACTGCCATTGGATAGTGAGGAATAACAGTGATGAGGGATGGAGTGAGCAAGGGATTAGTGCAAAGATCAATGTCCTTTGCCCCCACCAAGACCTTGCGTCTCACAATGTGCTTCCCATTCTCTTTGTCACAGAAATCATAAAGAAAGTGAAGAAGCCCCCTCCCCTGTGTCGCCCAAACATAGCCCCTGAGTTGGCCCCCATGAGGTGCATCCAGGTGATGAAGGAATGCTGGGGTGAAGCCCCCGAACGACGTCCAACCTTTGAGGAGGTATTTCTTAAGGTCAGTGAACAGAGCAGCAGGTTCAGTCCTTTGTACTTGGTAGGGAATTGTGGTTTATTCCTTTGAGTAAGCCCTGAGGTAATGACTGAAGAAGATCCAGAGCTCTTGTTTTGCCTTTGCTATTGGGTTATTTATGGCTCATGATATCTGGTTTACGTCTTGTCCTGAACATGGCACCACCATGTGGGCTGTGAAGTAGGCTGAACATGGGATGGTGTCTTCACAATTGCAGTGTACCTGCACAGATGATCTGATGGAGATCCAAGATCAGTAAATTGTGATAGCACCTTCAGATAAATATGGTTTTTGATCTTCTAAAGTATTTAAAAGGTGATTAATTTAAAGGAAAATTCACCAAAGGCTTTTAAACACAATGATACAGCCATTTGTCATATGAAGGTTCTGAACTACAGATTAGTGAAGACTGGAAGCATATCCCAGAGAAATATGACTGTAGCTGAGCCCTGTTTCAACAGCTTTCCCAGACATCTGTTACTGTCCAATCTCATGGACTGTCAAAATAAACCCCTTGTCTGCTCAGCAGTACTGTTCCTAGGTCAAAGTATGTAAACCAATATTAATGATTTTTAGCTTTTTATTGTAAGGAATTGTCAATAATTTTACACCCATATGACTCCACTGTCGAGTCTATGTCAGCTTCCGAAGCCACAGATTATCCAAACGGTCCAGAGGCTCACCTTCAGGTCAAGAGACAAGAGCAAAACCCAAGGAACAATTGAGGATGGCAGGTGTCAGTCCACATGCATGCCACTGTGGAAAGATGGACTTAAGACCAGTAACACAAAAACAGGTTGTAAGTATTGTTACTGCCCTGCAATTTGCGCCTCTGAATGCAAATGGCTGCAAGTTACCCTAAAGGTTGGTAATTGGATAAATCGGGGTGCAAATCTGCAGCATGATAGGACTCCATAACAACTATAGTGTTTCACTTCACCCTGTCTGGAAATACGTATATGAGCAACAGGCTCCTGTGCAGCTTCCATAGTCACTGATGCACATTCACCCTCTATTCAGCCTTTATTGTTGAACCCTTGCCACTGACAAAAACAGTCTTTAGCACTGTCCCTTTAAAATAAGTGTCGTGGTTTTGTTCCTTTCCAAACTCACTGTACTACAATGGTGTAATGAGATGGAGAAATAACTCTCCAGTTTGATTTTCCAGTTCAAAACCATCAACAAAGGGAAGAAGACCAATATCATTGACTCAATGCTCAGAATGCTTGAGCAGTATTCGAGCAACCTGGAAGATTTAATCAGGGAGCGGACTGAAGAGCTAGAGATTGAAAAACAGAAGACAGAGAAACTGTTGTCACAAATGCTCCCCCCGTAAGTACTGGTACTTTAGATGGTAAAAATAAACCAAACCCATAGCTAAACTGGACAAAAACTGCTCCTCAGAAGTGAGCAGGATTGCAGAGTTGACCTCTGGCTTTGGCAACCACCTTCCAATCAAAGTAAGAAACTTCAATCAATGGTTATTATGGTCATATAGAGCCTTCTATTTAGTGGTAAATCTTTTAAGCACAGTGGGGCAAGACTGAGCTCTTGAGCATGCACTACAAAGGGGTTTGTGCCCTGCCATCTTTGCTTGCGTTATTTCAGATCAGTGGCAGAAGCCCTCAAGACTGGTGGCACTGTGGAGCCAGAGTATTTTGACCAGGTGACCATCTACTTCAGTGACATCGTGGGCTTCACAACTATTTCAGCCCTCAGTGAACCCATTGAAGTAGTGGACCTCCTGAATGATCTTTACACGCTGTTTGATGCTGTTCTTGGAAACCATGATGTTTACAAGGTGAGAATCAAACTGTCTGTGGGTCAAATACTCTTGCAGCTTTATCTATGTCTCTTTTCCATCTTTTTCTCCCCTATTTACTTATTAATCTAATGGCATTGGCTAGGTGGAGACTATTGGTGATGCTTACATGGTTGCCTCAGGGCTCCCGAAACGGAATGGAAACAAGCACGCAGCTGAGATAGCCAACATGTCCTTGGACATCCTCAGCTCGGTGGGGTCATTCAAAATGAGACACATGCCAGACATTCCCCTCAGGATAAGAATTGGACTGCACACAGGTAAGCGCCTGAACATCAAAGAACTCTGCAAATGCATTTCCAGCTTTGAATGCTTTCTCCTTGCCTGCCCCAAAGAAGCACCCTTGGAAGATGCTTTCAAATCTTCCATAGCAACAAGGGCATTAAAATGGAAACACAGAACTCGAGGAGGAAAATGGCTCAGTGTTATTTGGGGGAGAAATTGTGCATTCTGTCTCAGTCAGGAACAACATCAGACACCCTAGTCACAAGAGTTTCTTTGCAAGGGTGGCTCTTTGATGTGCCACAGGATCTTCACTGGTGTGATGTGGGGACATCCAGTGATGCCTTTGTAACTGTGTTATGAAATTAAAAAGCCCAGAAAAGCAGGCACATAGAGTGAAAGAGTGAAAGTTTGTGGAGATTTATTGCAGGTAGGACATAACTTGAAGTATATGTGATACAGCTATTAAGAAGAAGTTATGTTGTAAAGAAAGCAAATTATCTCTAATGTAGAAGTCATCATCTATTCGATTAACAGAAGAATGGCTTTCTTACAAAGAAAAGAGGAAGTTATTTTCTTTATACAAAGTGTAATTAAATTCCAAAACAAAACAAAACAAAGACAGGAGGACTGCATCATGTAAGTGAAAGCATGACTGGGATTTTAATAAAAAAGACATCTGCTGTTATGATAGAATCATTATTTTTAGACAAGATATGAAACTTCATATTTTTATACCATAGTCATTCATTAATACAGTTTTCCCAGCTGTACATCACCAGAGTTCTGTCTTCCTTTTAAGCACCAGGTACTTGCCCATTGTGGGAAGCCAAACATTGTGTAAGATTGTCCAGGGGTCTGATTAAGTGTTACAGGGGGGTTTACCCTTCTGCCTGTCCAATAATGTCCACATTTTTGCAGCTTTGGAATGCAAGTGTTATACAAAAGTCAATATCCCAGTTCCTGCTGTGCACATGGGGAAACAAGAGCAGAGAGAAGGAAGTATCTCACCCAGAGCAGAGATAAAATCAGTATTTCACAGAATAACAGATTGGAAAGAACCTTGAGGATCACCTGGTGCAACCTCTGGTATTTCATATCCCATACCAAAGGTTGATATTTCATATCTCATAGACCACATGGTTTAGTGTGAGGTGTCCCTGCCCATGGCAAGCGGGTTACAACTAGATGATCTTAAGGTTCTTTCCAACCCAAACTGTTCTATGTTTCTATGATTCGGTATAAGTTTTTTCTTTTAAGGTTATCTCTGAAAACTAATGTCCCTACTGTTTTCTTTGCAGTTTAAGGGCCATTCACAGAAGCCTAAAGTGTTAAGGAATGATTGCAGGAGCACTGTGGGTTTTATACTCTGGCAAAAAATTAGATGAGGTATGGCCCCAGCTTGTCTTGCCCAGAGCAGGAGCACAAGCAGCACCTTTTCAACATGGAAAGAGAGGAATTTTGTGTGCAACATCTGCTGCTGCCTGTTGACAGCAGTTCTGCAACATGTCTTCCTTGCACCCAGCCAAAAATCTATCCCTAGGTGATGTGTATGGGGGTAGTTACATTTTTTTCTTAGTTTTATGAAGTCTGGGTATCTGGAAAGCGGTGTTGCAATGAGCTGGTGTGTGTGTGGAGTGTAAGAGGAAGAGCAGAAGGAACTGGGGTTTTCTTTCTAAAGGAGCAGAAGCCAGATCATGTTTTGCACAGATCTGGCAACTTTATACTCTCATGGGAGCAGTGAGAAATGTATGCTCCAAAACAAACCAGATCTCCACACCACCGAGCTGACAGCAGAGTTTGATTAACCCTGGACCCTGTTTCTCCTGATGAAAGAAGCATGAAGTGGGAATCACCAGCATCATGAAAGCATTGAGGATGCGTCTGGGGAGAAGAGGGTTTTGCTAATACTTTCACTGCCCTGGAAAGGATGGAGAATGGGTGTGAACACCAGTTTTGTTGGCCAGCTGCTCTCTGGAAACTGTGGCCAAGAAGAGCTTGTGATCCCCTTTCTCATAAAGCAATAAATGCCATTTGGGCATAGGCTGCCCATGACCCTCCAACTCCAATGGAAAGCTGCACCCCTGGGAACTTCTGCTGGTCCATGCCCATAGCCCACTGGTGATAATACATCAGTAAGGCAAAGAGGACAAAGAGAACAGTGTTTGCTCCGCAGTTTCTGCCTGATTTAAACTGACCCTGTAGTCTTGGCTGTCCTCTCTTTACTCGACTCCATGTCCAGCAAAACTCAGCTGACTCAGCTGTTTCCACACCATCCATGTGTGGGATGGAGAACAGCAGTTGGGGAGAGCAGTGGAGAGAAAACAAGCTTTTCCAGAGGCTGAAATAATCTGTTTATCAGTCAGGCTCTGTGGCAGGCAGCCCCACACTTCAATTGAGTTTATGAACCTCCACAGCACTGCTGATGGTTGTTGCAGAGTCTTAGCCCAGCACCACTCATTAACTGACCCTGCAAGCACTGGCAAAGTGCCATTCCAAAGCAAACCAGCAAACCTGTATAATTAAACAACGAAGCCATAATGTTCTCATCGTAGGGTATCTGGTTTCCTCTGTAACTTGTAGCTGTGAGAGATTTATGGCTGGAAGCTTTTGATAGCCATGTGCTGGAGCTGTCTAGACAAGAAGGAACACACACAGGCAGTGAAGGCAGTGGGTGAATTAACTCCTGGATGCTTTCAGCATGGAGAAGTCCTTTGGGAATGCTTTCACTCTAAGGTTGCTTTTGAACTGATAACTTTGTGCAGCAGGACAGGCTTAAAAGCTGTACTCCAGAATGATTCTACCTCACCCAAAAAATCTTGCCATCTTAGCCATCAGCTTTGCAGATATGATTTCTGCCTATGGCAGAGGTCTTGGAACTGGATGATCTTAAGGTTCTTTTCAACTCAAGCCATTCTGAGATGCTATGATTGGATGATTGCACTGACTAAATAGGAAACCTAAATTCAGGCACCCCAGTGGAGGTGTTTCCAGGAGTGTTAGGGAGCATGCACTCATTTTTTGGTTGGTGAAGATCTGGTGGACATTTAAATGGACCCTGGAGAGCTCTTCAGATGCAGGAGTGGACAGGGCCTCATGGCTCAGTTGACTGCATTGACTTGGCCTTTACCAACTACTGTTTGGGGCTCCCAAAATGAAACCACAGTTGACTCAGCTGTTTCCATGCCATCCACAACCTGCTGGAGCAAGTCCAGAGGAGGTCACAGAGATGCTGTGAGGGCTGGAGCACCCTGGTCTAGTGGAAGGTGTCCCTGCCATGGCAGTGGGTTGGAGGTGGATGAGCTGTAGTGTCTCTTCCAATACAAAGCATTCCATAATTCTATGACTACTTAGGAGCTCAGCTGCCTGTATTGATGCTTCTTAACTGAAATTAAATTCTCCTCAGTGAGGGCTGTTTCTTGGCAAGAACCAGTTTTTCATGTCTTTGTAATACCTATTACAGAAGGAGCTTTGATCATTACTGAGATACCTGAGTGCCGCTGTCATGCCATCACAAGATGAAGAGAGGTGATGTTGTGTGTCAGTGTTTACTCAGGGAAAGCTTTTATTGAAGCATGAATTAAGTAATCTCCAACAAGACTCGTTTTTAGTCAGTGTGAACACATTAAAGACCAGTTAGGTTAGCATTAGGCCCTTGACCCACTAGTATCAACAGTTGTGTTATCGAAGTGCCCATAGACTAGACCCTGAAAAGACATTTTCTAGTGGATATAGCACCTCTCTTGAAGAACTTAAACCAAATAAGTTATTACTGATAATAATGGGAATTAAAGTAGAGGAGATTCTGAGGAGCAATGTCTTGTCCAAGGTTGCATGGCACACTGGCAGTATAAGACATTAAATCGGGTTCTCTTGATCTCCAGCAGTCCTGCATGCTGCGTTTGATTCAGACATGCTGTTGAAGTCATTGTAGCATTCATGGTATGAAGTATTCTTCTCCTCTTTTATTCTTTAATCAAGTTTTGCTTCACCAAGGGGTGGTAAAATCTGCCTCACTTCTGTTTGCATCCTCTGTAAATTACATTACAAACCTGTTACTTTGATTCTGCAACAACAACTTTCAGAGGTCACAGTAAAAGGGGCTCTTGCAAAGCTCCCCATAGCTTTCATCTGTGGAGATTTGCTGTCCTTAAGATGTGTTGGAAGACTATATGAAAAATCAGGTTTTGTAACTAAGAAGGTTAAAGTCACTGTAAAATTACACTGTCCTAAAACAAGTAACCAATCATCAGGACTCTCTTCATTAGGGACTGTAGTGATAGGAGAAGGGGTGATGGGTTCAAACTGAAACAGGGGAAGTTCAGGATGGAGATAAGGAAGAAGTTCTTTACTGTGAGGGTGCTGAGGCACTGGCACAGGGTGCACAGAGAGGTGGCAAATGCTCCATCCCTGGCAGTGTTCAAGGCCAGGTTGGACAGAGTCTTGGGTGACATGGTCTAGTGTGAGGTGTCCCTGACAATGGCTATTGTTAATATTATTGTTATTATCGGTATTATTATTATTGCTATTTTGAAACTAACATTTTGACCTACAACATCTTTTATTTAAAAACCTTATCCATGCCAGCATTTCAGATACTGTTGATGTCTCACTATGTTCACATCTCTTGTAACCTTGTGTGGGAAAAGTTTTCCCTGTTTTCAGTTTTGCTAGCTCTTAATCCGGAAGAATTATGACATTGAAAAAGCAGGCAGAGCCTGAAAAGACATACAACATAAATGCATCAGGTGGAAGACACAGTCTTTTCTCTGCAGGCAGCCCCACACCTCCTTTATGTTGCTGAGAGCAGTCACTTTTTTTTCCTTTATCTTTTTTTCTCTTTCATTTCTTTTGCAATCCTGATATCTCAAATTGTGAGTGATGAAATTTAGCATCTCATCCTCATCTCATCCACAGTCCAAACATCAGCCAAGACCAGTGCCCCAGATGACAATTGTCTGTGCTGTTGGGCTGTCACCTATGCTCTCCATGTATGTTCATGTTCCTGTAAATCCTGCACACATACCTCTCCTCAAGAACTTTGCACCAGTACTTTGGGAGCTACTTTGAAAGGGAGTGGATCTTGTCTACAGAATGAGAAATAGGGAAAATAAACAGGTTTTGGCTAGACAGACAAGGTATTATGTCTTCCTTTCCAAGGAGGGGTCACAGGGTGGTTGAGTATGCTGCCAGCATCTCTGGACTTCCAAGGCTGATTATCAATTCTGTTTCACTGGGATGCAGGGCATGTCACCAGATCTGAACTTTAGTTTTCTTGGATGGAAAATGAGGTCTTTTAAAACGAGTTTATGGCAGTTCTTGGACTTCTATGAATTCTGAACAAATTTCTCCTCAGTGAACTGAGGTCGTACCACACAAGACCTTTCTCAGGCATAAAGCACCACTGGTTTTATAGTCATTAATACATAGAAATGCTTATTTTTTATTCACCTCTAGCAAGCACCAAGGCCAATGAGATCTTTAAAAATCTTTCTCCTGTATTCCTAAGTGGGTTTTGAATATCAGAGGTGAAGATGAGATTTGTTTGTTGGTGCATCCCCTGATTCATGCAGTACCATCTGGGTTATATAGATGACACATATCTTCCAGGGCCTTGTGTGGCAGGCGTGGTGGGGCTCACCATGCCACGGTACTGCCTCTTTGGAGACACAGTGAACACGGCATCACGAATGGAGTCCACGGGCTTGCGTGAGTATGTGGGACAGCCGCTGGGGTGGATGGTTAAAGGAACTTCTCAAGAGGGATGAAGAAATGTTATATAGAGTGTTATTTAGTTATAAGCATCACAACTGTATCAGTTCTGAAGGAAGGGGCAAGTCAAACAACAAAATTCAAAGGAGCCTGAAAGGAAGGCATCATCTTTGACATTGTGGGTCTGCATTTAAGACCCTGCCTTCCAGCTACAGCCCTCTGATTTGAATCCCATCAAACAAAATCAACATGAATATTGCCCTGGATTTCTCCTACATCGGCTGGATCTTGTTTTCAGTGCTGAGAACCCTTAATTCAGAGCTGCTCTTGCACAGTAAAAAAAGTCTGTTGCCTGTCATGGTTAGGACAAGGCAAGGGTTGAAGCACATGTGGGCACTGCTTCTATTGTTGAAGGGAGAGAAAAGCAGATCACATGCAATCAGGTACTGCAACATGAAAGGCATCATTTGTGATGGCTTTCACAATCAATGATAACAATTCCACGAGTGTCAGAAGGTCCTAACAAAATCCTTAAGCTTTCCCTCCTCTCTGTTTTTTCTTGATGTCTTTCTTGATGGGTTGATGTTCAGACTATTTCCCTTAAGGTCTTACCTTTGTTTTTCTGAGGCTTCCAGTTATAAAAACAACGGTCTACATGCACAGAGCCAATAGTTGCAGCAGATAAGACACTAACATCTCTCAGCCATTTCTTATTGTTCTGTGGCTGGAGACTTCTAGACATATAAAAAGAGCTGGTGGGGAAGAAACATTTACCTGCTTTTCAGTCATACGTGTACACAGATCTGCTGTTTGTTCCTTTGCTGTCCTTGGCTAATGGATATGCATACCATGGTGGTTGAACTGTGGATGGCACAGTGGACAGCTAGTGACAGTGTCAGAGCCCTGGATGTGTTCTGAATTTCCTTTTGATGTTCAAGCTGCTGGTACAAGTTGCTTTCCAAAGGCAATGTCTCATACATTTTCATCCTTGATCTCTGATCTCCTTTTTGGTATTTTCAATAGCTCTAAGAAATTACCTATTGTGTCTGGTTTTCAAGCTACACAAAGCCTGGGATACTCAGTATTAATACATTGAGTTCTTGCCAGCTTAGAAGCACATTGCAGTATATATGCCACATTGGAACTTTTCCACTCCTCCATACAATCCTCACATTTCTGGCTCCAGTGGTTTTGATTAGACTAATAAAGACTAACAATCAGGCTAATCATTAATTAAGGAAAATTGCCTTTTTTGTGATTACGGCTGGCTCATTTTAAGAAGCATGCACTGCATTTGGAAAGCAATGGAAATGAGGAAATACTTTGATAGCAGATTTCAAATGGCAAGACAGATACTTGACGAATCCTGAGGTTTAGACCCCTGACGTCCCGCTGAGAGTGGAGACAGCAGGAGCACTGCAGATAAAAAGTGCATATAGATAAGCATGTATATAGATACACAGTAATAGGAAGACTATTGGTTAGTGTCCCAGGAAATGTAACTCTGTTATGAAATGAAATTAAATGAAAGCTCTCTGGTCTTCTTCTGCATAAATTGGTTCACCCCTCATCCTGCAAGCGGAAGGGAATGTGATTGATGCATTTGAAGTAGAAGTTCAATGAAAACAACAATAAAGAAAACTATTTTGTGGCAAAAAATGTTTAGAAACATTCCTTGGCTTGTCTGCATCAGCAGAAAACCAACAAATTCCAGTCAGTTCCAGCAATGGTTGTGAAATAAACTGGGCGAAATGAGAGTTTTGCCCTTTTTGTTCACAGACTGTTAATGGCAGCTTATGGGTGGAAGCAATTACTGAAAAACCAAGATAGCTTTAGATGAACAGCCACATCTTTGTTATGTTCCCTTACAAACTCCATCTTTTCAAATTACTTTGGGTGTCTGCAGCAGGACAGCTGGCTATCTTTCTTTTCTTTCCTGCTCCCTAGATACTCTATGGCATTCTTGATTCCAGCTGCTAATGTTGCTGAAAAACCACTTGACATCTTTATTAAGAGCTGGACTTCTACACTTTACATGTTTAGTGTCCCTCTCCAGAAAGTCCCCAGTGTAGATCTCCTCTCACCCTGTTATAGCCCTACTTGGAAAGATCCATCCATCAGCATCAAACTCTACATAGAGGAGCACCCCACAGCTCCAATAGCTTCACACCTGCATGCTCTGGAGTGTTTTTCCTTGCCAATACGAAGCAGGCGGTAAGCTGCAGCATGTGTG
This sequence comes from Psilopsiagon aymara, assembly GCA_024733675.1. NCBI lineage: Eukaryota > Metazoa > Chordata > Aves > Psittaciformes > Psittacidae > Psilopsiagon > Psilopsiagon aymara. The sequence continues at coordinate 46,758 of JANRGW010012095.1, forward strand.
CAATATAGTGATCCAGCTGTTTTGCTTTCTATTCCCAGCTTATAGAATTCATGTCAGCCAAAGTACAGTGGATACGCTTCGGAGTCTAAATGAAGGCTATGAAATCGTACCCAGGGGAAAAACAGAGCTGAAGGTAAGAAGGCCAGAGCTCTGTGAAATACTTCGCACATGGGAATCTTCTTGCTTGAGGAATTTGCCTATTAAGCTCTTGTTTGGCCTTCATCCATCAATCAGCCTTTGGATCCTTCCAGAATTATCCCCTTCCATTGTTCTAATACATGGGGTAATTATTGAAAGACTGTGGAAATGAGGAATCAGCTGCATATGCTGGATCTAACTATTTATTTAGGACTCTATTTAGTCCACCTTTGATAGAAGTTGCTCCTTGTCTGTGATTCTGTGATTCTGAAACAAGACAAATAATTCAAAACATCACTTCCTTACATAGCCAACAGACAGCAGTAGGATCTTTGCCTTAAACAGCTACAGTAAGAGGTATGAATATGACCTCAGGTTCCACAACAATCTTTCATGATGAGTGGAATCATCTCAACTTATTCCATATGTCTGCAAGTGGAGATAAAAGATAATTATTCCAGGTTTTTTCAATGGAAAGAAACCTTTACATAGTGGAGATGAACTGGCATTCCAGGAGATTATTAACCTGACTTTCAGGGTCCAGTTTATGTGAAGATGAATGTCACTCAAGAAGTGTCTGTTTTTCTCCACTTCTCCCTTCAAGGGTCATTGACTCTGATATCAGAGACTGCGGTTCATCAGATGCCTTTTGCCCATAATCATCTCATTTGGTAGAACAGGCATCATTACCTGAGAAATTTTCGGATCATTTGAGCCTCCTCTTTTAGGATACTGAAATTCAAATAATCTCAGCCATTATGAGGGAGAGCCCAAGATTTCCAGACATGCTTTGTCTCTGGGTATATATGAAGCCAATGAGGTGGTTATTTATTGAGCAGAGGGTTGTCAAAAAGATGCTCTTTATCTGGATTTTGTTTTCATTTTAGGGCAAGGGAGTAGAAGACACATATTGGCTCGTTGGGAAAAAAGGCTTTCTGAAGCCCTTACCTAAACTTTCTGAGCTAAAGCCAGGGTAAGTGTGACTTCCTCACTGTCCAATACATTCATTAGAAGGTCCTTGTTGGAGTTCACATGCTGAATATCTGTCTTTCCAAGTTATCTGTTGCAAAGTCTACATCATTTTCCTTAGGTGACTTACATTTTCAGACATAGTACTGGGACTCAGAAGTGTGTTATCTTCAATTCCTCTCCTTAATCACAGTTCCCAAAAAGCAGCATGGAAACTTGCTGCTTCCCCCCCTATATTGTCCTGAATCTCCTTCCTGCTCTGCATGAGTATGGGAGATGTATAAGCAGGGACATTTTGAGGTCTCTGGTGTCATCTGCATATAGGTGACACTCAAATTTTTCTCTCTTTCCGTCTAAAGGTGTTTTCTCCTGCAGAAAACACCAGCCTATATAAACACTATATAAACACGTTTCTTCCCTGTAGCCTGTTCATTTGAACACAACAATGAGGACAATTAGTTTTGTGAAAATATGTTACCATTAGGCAACTAAAGACTTAATGATGTCGCTTCCATACAAGTTGTGGTAAGCAAAGATTGATCACTTGAAATTCATTAAGGCGTTTAGTAGCTTTGCAATGCCTGGCTTTGCAAACAGAATATTCCCTGTTCAGCTGTCACATTCTGTATGCCTGGAAAGGATGTAGTGGTCAAGCCATAAAAACCGGGAGTGAGATTTGTTTGACAAGAACAGTGTGGTCACCCACATTAAAGCTACTCAACCTTGAATCCCTTTGTAGCCAACAGAGGGAAATACACGCGCAGGGGTCTGATTTGACTTGCCTGCTTGGACATCTGTATTCTAGGATGAATTGCCTTCACAAGATGCTGGTTTTGTTGACTATAAAAACTAGCTCAGAGACAGATGTCTGACAGCAAACAGGGTCTGTTTTTACTTTGACTTTCCCTGAGCAATCTTGTTCTAAGTTTTGCCTCATTTCCTTTTAATAAAATGAAAATGGTTTTAAACTTCCTTTTCATAGAATCATAGAATCATAGAATAGTCAGGGTTAGAAAGGACCTTAGGATCATCCACTTCCAAACCCCCTGCCATGGGCAGGGACACCTCACACTAAACCATGCCACCCAAGGCTATGTCCCACCCAGCCTTGAACACCGCCAGCGCTGGAGTATTCCCAACTTCCCTGGGCAACCCATTCCAGTGCCTCAGCACCCTTACAATAAAGAACTTCTTCCTTATATCCAATCTAAACTTCCCCTGTTTCAGTTTGAACCAATTACCCCTTGTTCTATCACTACAGTCCCTAACAAAGAGTCTGTCCCCAGCATTCCTATAGGGCCCCTTCCAATATTGGAAGGCTGCTATGAGGTCTCCACGCAGCCTTCTCTTCTCCAGGCTGAGCAGCCCCAACTTTCTCATCCTATTTTCAGGTAATGATTAACTAATTGGGCAGTTGCATACAGGGCAGTCCATGTGCTCAGAGCCCTCTCAAAGCTTTCTTGGAGTAGAATGGAATTAACAGTATTTGGGGCCATAACTTTGAAGTTATTTGGGTGCCAATCAGAGTGGAAGATAGAAGGTTACTGGAAGATAATTTTGCAACACAGTATGGAGGCCTTGATGGAAATGAGCTATTGAGTAATATGTGTTGATACCACAGATACATTATTCATGGCAAATATGAAACTGGGAGGAGTTTTCCCAGATTAGAAAAACTCTTACTTACCATGACTTACAATGACTTACCATGCAGCCCAGGAAGCACCCAGACTTCTACCTTAGAGTAGGTTCTTCTCATGCTGGTTTTACCATCTAAAAGTCATGTGTTAGGCCTCTGCTGACTGCAGAGTTTCTTTCAATAATCCTCAAGTTCCTGTCCTCTGGTCACTTGTGCTAAAATCAGACCTGTGCAAGCCTGAACTGTTTTAAGCATGGGTTGTAAATGACAGAAAATACATCAGGTCCAGAGGGGCAATAAGAGGAGGCAAAGGATTTTCCTATGTACCCAGGATCAGAGGATCTTCAGCATCCTTGTATAACCTTGAAAGAACCTTGAGTAGCACTGCAGAGAGGAGGTGTCTGCTATTATCCCAAGGCCCTGATCATCACTGTTCTTTTGCAGTATTTCTGTTCCCATAGCTCATCATGCGGCAGTTGAATGAATGTGAAAGCAATCAGAGAGAAAAACAAAGTTATATGAAACTGAAACCTAATGAAGGGTCAAAATGAAAGCTATACTGCATGGAAGTCAAATGTCAAAGGGCAGAAAGAAGTAACTGGATGTTCAAGCAAAGCAAATATTTGGAGAATTACTTCATGCATATGATGTGCTATTATCGGGTAGATATCAGACATTATGTTCTGTTTTTCCAGCCTTATCTTGATAGTTCAGTTTTGTGCCAGATTATGAGAGGTTGAAGGTTGTTTCTCTCATACGAGCCAGTATGGTAGATTCAAGTCACTGCCTCACACTTCTACAGGAATTTCCACGTCTATAAGCTTCTGAGCTGAAGAAGGAGGTACTGAATAAATTCCTCTTCTACTCATCTTTTCACCCTGTCCTGAAGCAACTCGTCTTCTATTTAGGTCTTTCCTTTCCATGAGGTCCATGAGCATTTGCTTTTATCTCATGCTTTATTTTGTGACTTGAGTGGCCTAAACATCTACAGATGGGCAGTTGTGGTGGTCTTGCTGAGGCGATACTTAATAAGAGAAGGTTAATCAATAGTGCTTGGCCTCCTTTCTATAATATAGAATCACAAACCTGTGGGCCATGGATTTAAGGGTCAGATACTAGTGTTGGATATTCTGTGTGGAGAAAAGGGTCAAAGATGCCCTAAGGAAAATTTAATCTAATAAGGATTTTATCTAAATAAAAATATCTGTATCTGTGTCTGACCCCATGAGTTATCTCATATGGACTACTTGATGAGCTGATTTTCACTGGAGGTCTGTTAATGCTTCATAGTGCCATGACCAGTCATAGCCCTTAAAATACGGAGTTTTTCAGGACTTCGTTGCGGTGTTTTATGGCAAAGACAGCAGGTGACATTAGAAAACAGTGCTAGCTTCCTATTATTTCGCATGACTTAAAACCCATCAGCCAATCAATGATGCAAACACAGCCCTTTTAAGATGATTTCTTGGCATGTGAAGGCAATTTTCCAGCTCTGATAGGCAGTCATGAGCAGATCTATGATTAAGTAGCTCATAGAACTGTTCATAGAAGGGTAAATCAAGCTTCATTATCCTATTGTGCTTGCAGTAGTCTTAGGACCCTAGATGTGGGGAGCTGTCCTTGACCCTACAAAGGTGTGGTTATATGCAGATTAGAAGCCACACTTCAGCAAACATGAAAATATGTATTTCATTATGTGATTGGATTAATACTCGTGGTCCAGTGACAATAACCCCTGCTGATATTTCTGAAGTTGCTGAGAGAATATATCCGATTGTCTTGTAATAAACCTCAAGCCGCCATCACGTCAAAACCTGCTGCACTATTGTGCAGAAATAGGCAGCAATCTCCTCCACTCCCCTTTGGATGAAGTCCTGCTGGGTGCAGTCAAAGAACAAGCCTTTTATGCTTACCCATTTGTGGCTGAATTTTGCTACTGCTTGCATAAAGAGGAATGAGACAAACCATTCCTCTTCCCTCTCCAACTGTTAGGTTTTAAACTTATTAAAAGATAGCACAGACACCTCCATATGAGCTGGTCATTTACACATCATACAGTCAGTGCAGAGTAACAAGCACATCTAGGTGCAGCTCTTCTGCCCCACAGAGGACATCTACATTGGGATAGACCCCATCTGCAGCCCAGAAGTGCCTGCTTCCTTCTACTGGCTTGGAAGAGAGATTGTAGATTGTAGATTCCCAGAAGAAGCCATTCATTATTCAGCCCATCAGGATTATAGCCTCCTGGCCTCCCTGTCCTTAGGACATACCACTGAAGGCTCAAGAACTCACAGGAAAGTTTATAAACAGGGATCAACGTTTCTATAAAAAAGAAAGGTATTCCCAGAGCTGAGGATTTAGGTAAGGTGTGGAAGTACAGCTTGGTGAGATGTTTCCATACATAGGACAGAGTTGGCAAAAGAGCTGAAACTTGATTCTGATCACCCTTGGGAAAGGCTGTTAAATTTGTGTTAAGCTTTCAGGGAAAACTGGCTGTCTCTAGGGACAGTTAAATAGGATTTCCATTTGGAAATGTGCCCATAGCTTTGAGAGCTGAGAGCTTCTGAAAGCAACACCCCTGGAAGACCAAGAGGCACAGAGACGGGAGCTGAACTAACCGAAGGCAAGATCTTCACAGCAGTTTTGTTCTGCTCTTCCCTTTGATGAATGAGGGGGAGGATCAGAGGAATAATGGAATAATTCTCCCAGGATTCATGGTGTCTAATGGATTCTGGACACAACCATGATAGATACGTAGTTTGTGCTCCTCAATCAACAAAGTCATCAATCTCATCCTGGGAGAAGCGTCTAAGATGAGCCCTCTGGATGTGCCTGGCTATGCAGATTACAAAAGATGCTTGTCTCAGAGCAGGCACTTCACTTTGGGACAATTGAAATTAAATTAGCTGGCCTCACCCTTTGCAATAGATCAAGACGAAATGATACAGGAGGGGAATAAATAAAAACCAGAACCAGACCCAATACTTGTTTTCCTTTTTCACACCAGAAGACGCTTCCCTTTCAATCAGTCTCTGTTATGGTCTGTTCTGTACTGCAGATGAAACTGAACTGGTTCTTTCTCTAATGGCCTACATGTTCACTGCAGGTCTAAAGCCCATGGCTTACCCTTGGAAGAAATTGCAGAGTTCAAAAGGAGGAAAGCTGCAAAACTCATTGGCAAAAGGGCCTAGACCTGAGGTAGTAGCTGTAGGACAGTCCCAGTGTAGCGCCGCTATTTAGTGCCTGCTTATATGTTGTTTGTCTGCACTTTGCTGGTTTTAGTGTCATGCTTTATTCTTCTATGTATTTGGTCAAAAATATATGTATTATTCTTTTAAAGTGTCTCATTGAAAGATGCTCAGAACAGCAGCAAAGTTGCCTAAAGATTGTAGTAACCCTGTTGGGCTATCTCCTAACAAATTTATGACCTATTACCACATTCATTCCTGAAAGGCATACAGTCTTCCTGTGTTTACCTGCAGTATATTAACAATCCCCTGGATGCCTATGTGCACTGTGCCGGGATGAGCCTAGTCCATGGTAAATACAGAGATAAAGCCTGAAAGAATCCAAATTGCCTGTTGTTGCTTTCCTGTAATGTCTACCTCCCACCTAGCATAATTCCGTATCTCATGACATGAAACAAGATACAGCTCTGTTATTCATCACCTCGATTCCTGTTGAACAAGAATAAATGTGGATTTAGGATGATTTGGTTGGACTTCAGAAGTTACATGGAGTATAGCAGGAGCTAGGGTGTCTGATCAAAGAGGTGCTACCAGAGCAAGGCTGGCATATAAACTAGCAGACGTACACGTGCGTAGAGAGGGACAGATGTCCCATTAAAGTGCTCTGTGGTTGAGGGGTTTTTCAATAAGATTTCTGAAAGCAGCAATAATGTTTCCACTCCATGTCTCTCAACCAACTTTTACTCAATTTCCACTTTCTTAGATGTAGGCAGAGGGGGATGAAAGCCCAGAGTGCCGAGATACAGGCTGATTACATACCCCTAAGATGCACCATATCCAGCTGATAGATTGCTCTAAAACTCCATCCTATTTTCTCACAGGGATAAAACCTAGCAGAGAACTTTTGGCTGTGTTCCTCTTTCTCAACCACAACTGTTAAATATTCAGGGGGTGTTACTAGGCTGTTTTATCTCCCTTAAGAGATTCTTAAATATTTGTCTGAGGCTCTCCCTGTTCTAGAAACTGGGCAGAAATTCCTCATTTTTTTATAAAAAGATTTAAATACGGGACACACTGTGCAGAGACCTGCATAAGCACTACCATATGTGAGCATTTGCTGTTAAATTTAAGCTCCAAGTCACAGAAGAACGCCCTGCAGATCTACACTTAAGAGCTCCTCCAAGGCCAGAGACAAAGAGGACCTCTCACTTGGGTTAGCCCTGCTCGACAAAGAATGCATGTATAGAAAATATTTAGGACATATATGACCCACAGATACAGACTTTTGCACTAAAGCAAAGCTGATTAGCAGTACATTATGGAGAGCAGAAGGTCCTCATTAGCCCACTTGGCTCGATTCATGGGGAAATAGTAGAAAAATCAATAAGGTATTTTATACCTGGAGCTTTTCAACACTCCTTGTTCAATCCTTCTTGTGTGCATGAAGCTTTCAATGGAAGCAATTATGTTCTCAACAACCACTTATTCCCACATGCCTGCTTGGTGTTTTAGCAGTGTTTCCAGCTAATCTATCTCAGACATTTTATAATAAAAGGGGATGTGCCATCAATAACCTCGTTTTTCCTTGGTAGCAATAAAAAGACACTATACAAGGAGCTCAGACGTAGTGATCTATAGTCCATTCACCCAGTTTACAGTCCCATTAGTCTGAGACTGTAAACTGTTAACAGTCTCACAGGGACCTTGCTGTCTGTAGTAAGATAGGGATACCCATCTGCGAATATTTATGTATTTTGGAGTGTTCACCTGGCCTGGACTCTAGAGGAAGGACTGCTTCTCATACTTAGAAAATTAATTCTTTAACCTTCAGTGAGTGTCAGTGGACTCTGTTGTCCTTAGTAGAGGTGGTTTTGAATAGAAATAGTGGTTCTGGGTGGATCTGGATGAAAACATGCAGCAAAGCACGAGGCTCACCAAAGTGCACCTCCAGTTACTCCTGGCTATACCACTAGTGAGCCTTGCACTTTGTTAGGAAGTAGGGTCTATGACTGTAACATGAACCTGCTAAAACACTCATCCAAGTGGGATTCAGCCTGAAGCACCAGACATGTGCAAGGCTGGCAGATGAACATCACAGGAAAAACCATGGTATCTCAAACACTGGTAGACAGCGTCCTCAGGCAGCTGAATCTCACCTTTAGCGCCTTACAGTGCTTCTGATATGGAGAAAGGGGTTTCACTCTTTCCTTCAAGGCCCAGCAGAGAACTGTCCCATAGAGATATTACTGATGCCCTGTGATCCCCACATTGATCTTATTTTGGAGATGAGGCATAGATCCCATGTAGTCAGTTGGAGTTCACTGTGGAGCTCAAAGGGATGAGATTTCACCCCAGTGTGATTGGTAGTTGCTGTATCTATGGAGGAATCCAGGATGTATAAATCTTAGCATCACCTATATTGCTCTTTGCTGACTTTAGATGTATCAACATACAGGTTGTGTGTCCTGCATGGACAAAGCACCAGTCCGGGGTCACCAGAAAGTCCTGAGTATCAAATTTTAAAGTTATTTTCTCTTATTTTTCTTCTCAAGACTTTGCCTCTCCCTTTATTCTGGCCTCATATCCCATGAACTCACCCTAGTGACAAGAGATCCCTCCAGGTTCTTTCTTCTTAAGGAAACAAACATCCAAATCATTGCATCTTGCTGGGCAAGCCATGGACTAGCAAGGTGTGACTGACCAGCCATCATTCAGGACAGGGTTTTTGTAAAGATTCTCTCTGCCCTTAAAGGTGAAACCCACACAGAAACCCCTTCACCCTCACTGCAAGGATGATCTCAGATGATTTTGCCTGCATGATCTTGCCAAAAATTAAAACCACAACTGCAGAGGCCAAACACTCATTTCCACTGTTTTTATCTCCCCATTATATCTTTCTTTTCTTCCTCCTTTCTTTCAGCTACTTCTCACTTAGTATGCAGAGATATATCCCAGCAATAAACTGGAAGGAATAGCTTCTTCATCCAACACCAGAAAGGCCTAAAAAATCAACCAACCAAACAAAACCTCAAAACCAAAACCAAATTATTTACTTATTTTCCTTGTTTCCTTATGGTCTATTTTGGATGATTGTTGACAAGGGCATCAGCTCTTTCTTAAAAGTACAATGAAAGAATGTTCAGGGCGCCTCCTCCATTGAATCCTTAATCACATCGGGTTGATGCATTTAAGTGATTTCTTAAGATTCAGCAATTTGCCTTTAGATCACTTTCCTGCTTTTTTCCTTTCCTGGTCCAATGCTGAGCACCCTTTGGGGCAGGAATTGTTCCTCAGCTCCATTTAACCCTGTCCTGGAGCAGCTGAGGCCGTTCCTCTTGGCCCATCCCTTGTTCCTTGGGAGCAGAGCTCAGCCCCTCCTGGCTCCATCCTCCTCTCAGGCAGTTGTAGGCAGCGATCAGGTCCCCCCTGAGCCTTCTCTTCTCCATCTGTACCCCCCAGGTCCCTCAGCCCTTCCCCATCACACTGTGCTCCAGACCCTGCACAGCTCCGGTGCCCTTCTCTGTCCCCGCTCCATCACCTCAATGTCTCTCTGCAGTGAGGGGCCCAGCACTGAGCACAGGATCCGAGGTGCAGCCTCACCGGGGCCAATGCAGGGGCACAATCCCTGCCCTGGCCCTGCTGCCGCACTGGTGCTGATCCAGACCGGGATGCTGGGGGCTACCTGGGCACAACCTGCTCGTGCTCAGCCCCATCCATCAGCACCCCTGGGTCCTTTCCCATGAACAGGTTCCAGCCACAATTACCCAAGCCTGGAGCATTGCATGGGGTTGTTGTGACTCAAGTGCAGTGCTCAGCACTGAGCCCTGTTGAACATCATACACTTGGCCTTGTCCCATTGATCTGGCATGCCCAGATCCCTCTGAAGAGCCTTACACCATTAAGCAGACCAGCACTCCAACGTGGTGTCATCTACAGACTTACTCTGTTGTACAGTAATTGCTTATTCATTGTACACAACAATGGTGTGTGCAACTTAAACCCATATATATATGTATACACAACACTTTCTGAACTATTTGATTTTAATATAACTATATGGTGTTAGTGGTATGGGTTAGCATTTGGTTCTTTTTTCTGGTTTAAAACAGCAGTAATATGTTTCTCTATTATACACAGTAAGTTTGATTACATATGATGCTTTATAGGACAGGACAGCTGCAAGGTTGAGACCTCCCTAAAGCTCTGCCATTCCCTCAGCTTCTGGCCTTCTACAAGTCCTTGATGTTTGTTTTGTGTCTGAAACCCCATTATGTCATAATAAATCTATGCCCACTGACAGATGGTAGAACCTGGGCATCATGGACACTTGAAGCATCAAAGCAAATGATAGTCTTCAGGTGCATCACATCAGTTCACCAGGCTGGATATAGAGGTAGTCTCTGAATTACCCCAGTTCTTAAGTCCTGGTTCACAGCAGAGCTCATTCTGTCAGGAGCAGTCACAGACTAAGACAGTAAAACCACACCTGGATGTGAGATGAATGTCAGCTCTTTCTGGTTCTCCACCCATCCTGTCTTGTGCATGGTGAGACTGTGGGGCTGTCTGAGCAGCTGGACCCTCAGATTTCTCATTGGTGGCAGTGAATGACCTCAAACACAGAAAAGCCCAACTGGTTGAATAAATAATAAGAAATAATAAGTAGAAAATAATAAATAACAATAATAATAAGTAATAAATTATAATAAATAATAAAAAGGAATCTCTTTTATTACCAGCTAGGGGCTTTTTGAGACTTGTAATGCACAGTTTAGGGATGTTTCTCAGGAGCAACTGAAACCCTCTAGTTGTTTTTATGTAAATACAATTAACATTTCTAAAGTAGATGTCCTCGGATGAAACATCTATGTGTCCCATTAACCCATACAATAGGTAGCTCCAGCAGCTGTATGGTCTACTGGGACCACATCCCCGCAGCTCTTTACCAACACCCCTCCCTGCCCTTGATGGCTTTGAGAACATGTAATGTTTCTGCTCTGTCTGACACAAAATGATGCAGAACGAAAGGTGATTCCTTAGTGAGCAGGGTTGGTAACTCCTCCTCTCTTCTCTCTTTTGCAGCCACAAGTGGCCAGATGTACTGGCCAGGAAACTCAGAACTGTCCTGAGGGTCACAAAGAGGACACTAGCAAAAGCAACCCTTAAAGAGATGGGGAGCATAAAGGAGGACAAAATGAGTAGTGAAGAGGAAGACATCTGAGAAGAGCACAGCAAAGAACTAATGAGGTCAGGATGGACAACTTGAAGCCAACCCAGCAGAGGAGATCACACCCTCCATTTAATTCCCTTCCAGCCAAAAGCAGTATAATCGATGAAGCCTCTTAGCTCTTGTAGAGGTTGAACCTCAGCAGGCAGACGAATCCTGACCATCATCTCTTGTGAAACTGGGCACCAGCTCAGAGCTGCATGTGTGCATTTCCAGCAGGGGTCCTTTGGAGAGGAAAGTGATGGTAATGGTAGTGCCAGCTCTTCACCAGCATGTGATGCAAGAATGAGCTCAAAGAACACTTTGGCAGGTCTGCATGGTAGCACAAACACATCCAACTACATTTGGGCCTGATTTCAAACAATAATGCCAAGTGCTAAAGTGGTTTAACTGTTTTGCATTCAATAGATTGTTGATGCTGTTGTAAGAAATTGGTTTCATGAAAATCAATGCCATTCAGGAGAAAATGGTTTTGACAACAGCAAAAAATACTTTTTACTCCACCACAAGGGGAAATTTTGAATCAAAATGTTTTGTTCCTGTATGTCAATTTAAGCTGAAACATTTTCTTTTCAATTGACATTTCAGCTGCAAATGTCATTTTAGTGCCATTTTCAAGCTGAAACGACAGTTTGGAAATAAGACCGTTTGGTAGGAATCAATATTTGTTTCCAAATGCCAAAATGATTCTGCTGAAAATGTCAAAATATGTCATCTTTGCAATTCCAGATCTAAACTGGAAGAACATTTTGTTTTGCTTTACACACACATGTAGCGTATCTAAAACATTTTATGCTCTTCATCTCGAGGTAGGATGAAAATGGAATGCCAGAATATTGGAAAACGGAGATGCAGAGAATGACATTCTGCAGTTCCTGTAGCTGAGTAATGCTAATAAGAGATGAAATTTCTTTCCCGCAAAAGTGGGGCTGAGGGATCAGGAAGGACATCCGTTAGGCAGTGCAAAGCCTAAAACACACCACTCTTCTTCCTTCCCAATCTCCAAATGGTGTCAAAGGCACTTGTCTTCAAAGTAGGCCTCCCAGGGGGTAGAAATACCCTTCTGCAAAGGGACACCACTTGGCTTCGCACAGCATGCTTCATCAGGGGCGAATCCTTTTGTTGCTGACCACTTCTTCTTCCAGGTTTTTTAATCCTATTCAACATCTAGCAAAGTCATGGGAATTGCTGTTCTCACTTCTGCAAGGCAAGAGCAATTTTAGTCAATATTACTACCAGAATGTGCTCACTGAAAACATGGAGACCTTTCTCAGTTTGAACTCTTCTCATCAGAGTGACCACAGTGGACTTCTATCATTCAGATGATGACTAAGGGCCAACAGCCACTTGCCAATCCTGCTTGGGTTATTGCCTTCATGAAACAAGGCAAACAGAATCCAGGTACTATTTTCACACTAATTCACCATAGCAAGTACGAAACGCGTGTGCTGTCAAAGGAAGAGCTGTTAGGAGTATAAACCTCTGAAAAGTAGAAATAGAAGGGAAACTCATCTGTGGTCTTTAATAATGAGATTTGACTTCGGTGCACCTGGTTTCATGAGAGAAACTTTTGTCTATTTAGTGATGAGAGTTGATATTCCAGGTGGGAGAATCTGGCCCTTAGAAGATACCTATCCTAAGACACTTCGGCTGTCAGACAGGACTTAGGAAAGCTTTCACCTTCTGCACTGTCTCACCCTCTGCTTGGAAATTCATTCAGGAATGACGTCCTGTGGAAGAGACCTGGGCCAGGCAATTCTGTCACCAACGTACCTCAATATACAGTTTCAGTGAGGGACGGTGTCTGAACTGGTCTGTGCAAAAGTGAGTTTAAAATCAAACAATTCCTGCATAATTCATTTATTTTCTGTCATTTTCTATGTTAAAAACATGGATCAGTGCTATTCTGTTATGAACTGGAGTGGGTTCAACCTCCAGTCCTTATGTCTTGTCTGAAGAGAACTGGAAGATGTAACAGGCAGAAAGAAGGGACCTTAAGGTTCATCCACTTCCAACCCCCTGCCACAGGCAGGGACACCTTCCACTGGAGCAGGTTGCTCCAAGCTGTGTCCAACCTGGCTTTGAACACTGCCAGGGATGGGGCAGCAACAACTTCTCTGGGTACCCTGTGCCAGCGCCTCAGCATTCTCATAATGAAGAATTTCTTAGGCTCTTACATGTGGATACCTCTGTGTGTGCTGGGTTTCTCAGCTCCCAGTTCATGGAGATCAAAAGTCCAAGGAGCCTAATGACCCAGCTAAGCCTATAATGGGTGCCTACATGTGGCTAGCACAGTCTGCATTCAAGCAATGGGAGCCTGATGCATGCAGAGTTACCCTGAGATATCTGTGATAGAATTCAGTTGCTGAAACACAGGTTCTTAATGCCATTAGGAGATGCACCAGAGTACCTACGACATTCAACAAAGCTGATAAATGCAATGGAGCTGGAGACCAGAGAGAAGACCCTAAGATCTGAAATAATACTGGGCAGGTATGTTTAATGAGATACACTTTTTGGGTGTCTTAACCCAAAAATGAATCCATTCCTGGATATCTGCATTCAGATGGATGAAACATACCATAAAAGTGCTTGCTACCAACTCTATCAGCAGCCGCTCTGATCAGCTCAGATGAAGAAACCTATATCATGAAGGGATAAAGTCAAGTCAGATGAACCTCACTCCCACATAGATATCATCAAAGGTTCCAGAGGAGGTGCTGGACTCCCTGACCTACTCCCTGGGCCTGGAAACTGCTACATGGCTTCTCTAGATGTGCTAACACTCTTAGAAACACTTGTTGTTCCCAGCACACAGGTAAAATGGATGTAAAGGAAGATACATATGAGCAGAAAACAAAATCTATGAAGCAATTTGCCCCCTGAAAAACTTCCATTGATCCATTTAATTGCTAATAAGGCAGTGAGCAGGAGGGACAACAAACTTCTATTTCTGGTATATATATATCATATTAAATACTTTTAACAGGAAAATCACAGCCAACACATCTCTTGAGTGTACCACTATACATATATTCTCCTTTTCAAGATCTACACATATGTACATATATATTTCAGGTTTGGGGTACTTTGGGTTTTATTTCATACATAACCACTAAGAAATAATATTTTGAGTTGTTTTGTTAGTCCAAAAACAGACCACATTAAGAAAATGTTAGGTAGCCAAAACCTAAATTTTCCAGCTGAAGATGATTTAAACAAGAGGATTTCAATACACCCTTCTGTCCACAGTTTTGGAATTCTTTCTTCAGCCTGTAGTCTTCTAAAATAAACAACATTCCTTGAATTTATTTAGAAAAGAAATAAAATAGTAAATCTGTGGGAAAGGGTAGGAGAGAAGCAAAGTTCTAATCACTGGCGACTTCAGTAATCCCCAGATAATTCTTCACTCTCTTTGAAGCCAGTGGTATTTTTTCCCTCTTAATTTCAACAGGAAGAGGCCAAGGACTCATCCCTGAGTGTGATAACCTCTGCTGTTAGAAAGTCATAAAATATATTCCAATTTTCCTGGCATTGTTCTGTTTAGACAGGTTTAGGTTTACCCATGAGACTTCTCCCCATGTTAACTGTGATTACCGCATCAGGCTCTTTTCTTGTTATTTTGCTCCTAAAACTAGTGTTTGGATGTTGTGATGAAGAAGATAGAGGCTGGAAGCAGCAAATGTAAGTTTTGTAGCTCCACAGCAGTCCTCCTCAGTGATTGTGGGCAACTCACTTGGTAGATTGCTTGGGTAGTGAAGCGCACATTCTAGAAACCACTATTAACAAGAACCTACCATGTGAATGCCAGAGGTTTTATCACTAATTTTATAGGGTGGAATTTAATGTAATCATGCAAACCTGCTGAGAGCTGTAGAAGATGTATTTATGCACAATATACACTTTCTGAATAGAGTTCATATTTCATGCAGTGTTTTTAACAGTGAATTGAAGCCAAATGCCAATAAAGATCCTTGGAGACCTATCCCTCCACCTGAAAGTATTGTTCTTGTTTGGATATTTGCTTTCAGCTTACTTCTCAGCTTACTTTTCAGGTCTCTTTGTGCCGATCAGGCACCTATGAAGACCCCTGTTCACATATTCTGTCCAATAATGTAGAGTCAGGGCTCAAAATACACAAACCAGCAGCAGAAAAGTCAGGCAGAGGAGGTATGAGGAAGTGCAGAAGAACCCAGGAAAGTATGGAGCAGCTACATAGTGACTGGATGTCCGTATGGCTGCAAGGATCCATGACTAGGGAAAAAGGCAGGGAGGGGCAATACAACACACAAATATATTTCTCATTGGAAAATACCAAGATGTTCCTTTGGGGTTTGGGAGTGCAGCCCCAGGAAGGAAGAAATAGGGCTGAGGGCAAGTCTGCTGCAGCATTACCCATCTTTGTACTCAGAAAATGATGCCTCTGCCCTGATATGCTCATGCAAAAGCATCAGCATGTCTGCCCTCCCCAAAGCTCTGGTTATTTACCTTGGAATTGTAGAGATGCGTCCTTCAGTAGCAAGGTCAAGGACAGCTCCATGGTCACTGCAGCAGGAGCTCTCCCTTGCCTGCATCTTTTCACCCTCACACCAGCAGTGGATTTGTCCCTTTGTTGAACGAGTGGGAGATAATGGATCAACCTGCTTCCTTTATGCAATAAAGAACATGGTCTGGCAATGTCGTACACATAGGCAGACCCCTACCCTGTTCCACCTACTCACTCACACATAGGAACAGTGAGCATCAGCTGGATGCAAAGCCATGAGCATCATGGTGAAGGTGGGCTGAGGATTTCCTACCACTGTAGCCACACATCCTTCTATTCCCCTTCAGCCATGAGAGTCTGTCCTAGTGTGACTCTCATCATTGACCTCATCTGTGTTAAAAATAATTGTCTGAATGAAGGAATAAACAGGAGAAGGCAGAGGAATTACAGCTTTTCATGTTCAAACTTGACTCCATGTGAAATGGTGGCCTTAAGTAAACCTCTTGCAGGCAAAATAGCCTGGTGAAGAACTATAGGAGTGCTGGTCAGCTTGTGGAGACAGAGCTGTACAAGACAGAGAGCTTGCTGTAAAGGGAGATTGGGTTATCACACAGAGTTAGAGGAGACCTCCCAAAATGCACTAAGAGCCATTGCATTCAGAATGGTTTCCAGACCCTGAGTCACTGCAATCTTCTCCTCCAGCCTTCTGCAGCAGGACATAATGTTCCTGGGCCAGTAGCTGAGATAGCAAAGTAGGTGAAGCTCTTCATACTAGTCCCACACCCAGGTACTCCCCCAGTCTTCTTGCAGTGGCCACAGGAGAGTGTTCTCTGAGCTGGTAAATCCATCTCCATATCTGTGTAGTGTAAGAAGCACCTCACACATCCCTGGGGCTCATCACCTTATGGCTGTTCATACTAAATTTCATTCACCACCTTTCTCTTAATTCACTGGAGTTCCTCATCACCCTCTCCAAGCCTGACTTAATGATATCTGCAGATGTCAGTGTCCCTTGCTTCTCCTTCCTTCTCTGCCAAACATCTCTGAACACCTCTAAATTCTTCTAAGCAGAATTGAAGGGGGACAGTAAGAACCACCTACAACAGCTGCTGTACAATGAGTCCTGATCATGCAATTCTCTCTTCTGTTTCCTGCCTCCACAGCAGTCTCGATCCATGACATTTGCCTTTCACCTTGTCACTCCTTGGTGCAATAGTCTCCTTTCCTGAACAGGACCTGTTTAGTATCTTCTTAAAGTCAAGAAAAATTTTATCACATTGTTCTTTTATATTGGCTACTTTCATTGACAAATTAAAATAATTTTAATCAAAGGGATTAAATCCCCTGTTTGCCATTATCTCTTCTCAGACTGTCCAGGAGCCAAACTACATAGTATAGACAGGAGGCACAGTTAAAAGAACTGTACAACAGACTGAAAACAAATACACTCGTTTTCACAAAGCTGGAATTCTGAAGCATTTTTCATTAACATATGCAGAGAAGCTCAGGAAAAGTTGATATAGGTGCAAGGAGTAATGCTAAAATATGTTATATCTACATAGGCCTGATGTCCAAATGAAAGAAGCCACAATACGATGCATGAAATTCCAGCTGGTCTTCAACAGAAGGCATTTATTAGCATCAAAGGGGTTTTTTTTTTTTGCTATTGTTGTTAGAATTTGCCAAGTTCTGCAGTTTTCCAATGGAAAATGGTCTGGTTTCCTAACAGCCTGTGTGCCAGACACCTCCACTACCCGTCTGCTGGGCTATCTCAGTGACCAACTCCAGCCTCTCACTGCAAAGCAGCCCCAAACGCAGATGTCTTGGATCCAACATCCACATCCAGCTTCCTTCTTTCTTTATTTTTTTTTAGTCCAAAAGCTGGAACTGAAATAGCATTTCAAAACAGTGAAATCCTGCAGGAAACCAAGTGACCTTTCTCCGTGCTAGTCAGAAAACTGGGGGCAGGAAGCGAAGGCAGCAAACAGGCTGAAGCTCCAGTCTTGAGGTCTTTGCTCACTGGGAGCAATGCAAAGTCTGAACACCATGAAGCACAGAGTAATATCTGATGGCAGTTGTAGTGCAACTAACGTCTTTAATTGTAGAATCATAGTCGTAGAAATCGTAGAATCACAGTCATAGAATCGTAGAATGATAGAATAGTTTGGGTTGGAAAGGATCTGAAGATCATGTATTGTGAATCTGATGCTCTAGAAACAGGTTAAACTCCTCTGCTCTGTCCTGGTACATCGTTCCTTTAAAGAACCTAAAAATCATTAATCTTTACACTTCTGATTTAAAAGGAAGTTCAGGCTTGGCTCTGAAAGTGCATTTTGTGACTCAGGGCTGTTTGCAATAAGAAAGCATCACAGGAGCAGTGCATTCCTTGCCAATCCTTGTTTTGAGCCGTCTGTGAAATCTTGGCACCGTGTCCTGAGAACACTGTGTGGAAATAAAGCTTTTGTTTAACCTACTTGTGTGGGCTCCCTGCGGTGATTGCCTGCCCGGCCAAATCTGTAACTCTCACTCCCCAAACACTATCATCACATAGAATGAACTGCAGGGAATAATCACAGGTTATTACCCAAAGAAGGTGCCAAAGTTTATTGATGGAGAGATGTCATCGAGGCTGCTCTGGTTGACTGAACCTGTCAGGGCTCCAGCACCATCAGGAAAAGAAAATATAACCCAATACTCATGGTGTGTCCAAGCCTGAGGTCCTGGCTGCAGGGTGATCCAGTGAATACTGTTTTTCACACTATGGAGAGCCTGAAAACCTCCTGCCTACCCCTGTTACTGTAGCTTTGTCCTGATGGATGAGGATTTGAAAAGGTGCAGACTGTCCAGCACTGGTGTACATGGAGAGGGATGTTATAAGAATAACAACCACCTGACCAGGCAAGTTTAGAAGAGAAAAAGGGCTTCACACAGCTAGGATGAACCTGCCTTGGTTCTGTCATTCTATGATATCTGAAACAGCAGGAGTCCCTGAGCATTGAGAGCAAGGAACCTTGCATGGTGCTTCTGTGGACTTAGGAAAGGAAAAGCACAAATGGATGCTCCTCAGAAAGCAACGGCGATACCTGCATGATTAAATAACACATACCTGACACACTTCCTTGCCACTGGAGCCAGCTAATAAGTTGCCTTCCCCTCCTAAACACCCAAACTATGTGGTGGGAGTATCTCTGATCCCAGAAGTGCCTGAAGATTGTTTGAGGTGGTGCTTGTTTTCCTAGGGATCACTGATGGCATCAGTATTAAGAGTTGGATCCAGCACAGAGGAACATATCACCGGTTCAGATGGAATTACCATGAGACAGACAAGTAGACAAGTATTGCCACAGCCATTGCGCAGTATACTATAAATGGTGGGTTTGGACACTATGGACATCAACTCCATGTTGCCTAGGGCTAGACCAGGAATATTCTGTTCTCCAAAGCAATTATGAAATCAGGGTAATAATCTATAGAAGGGCTTGCAGATCTCAAGAGCTGAAGGCTGTTTTCCCAAAGGAGAAAGGCTATAGTTCTACTTGGAAATGCTGAATGGTGAATGAGGGTGTTGAAAAGTTTCTCTGGTTCATTTCCCTATAGATTTAGACAAACCCTTTCAATATGAATACAGCCTGAGAAGCCTCCTTTGCTGCCCTCCCTATTGCAACAGGTCGTCCAAAGAGAAAGGGCTGGGAACATCATGCTTAGGCAATACCTCTGACATTCATATAGGTCCTGAGATGTTGAACATGCTTATCTTCTCTTCCTCGCGGTGCTGGACATGTCTGCAGGAGGTATGGAGGGCTGCATGGCAAATCCCTTAGCTCTTTGCATCTACAAAGGGAAATGAATGGTATGATGATGTTACAACCCTTGCTGAACTGAAAACAAACCCCACCAAGGAGCTTGAGGAGTCTATCTACTCCAAGCTTTCAGCTCAAGGCCACCTTTGTCCCTGTGCTCCCCTGCTATCACATACAGGCATCGTGTAGGCAAAAGTACATCCGTGTTGTGGTACTTTTATGCTGTCCCGTATTTGATATAAGAACTAGCTCTAGGAAAACAATTTACTCTTGATTTTGTGCAGCTCACCCACTTTCAGCAGAGTTTATTTATAGAGAGGAAAAGGACACATGAAGAGCTCACTGGTCTGTCCAAGCTGGAACAAATATTTAGCTATACTAGTATATTCATGATGAATTATTTTAACTGAACTGACTTTTGACACAATCACAGTAAGGTGAGAAATGTTCAGCATTAAAAAGACAAACTACAGTCAATGACAATAATTATCTGCTACTCACATGTCATATTCAGATTCAAGGTACAATTCAGATTAATGCATTTTCTCCCATATATGTCAATGCAGATGCATATGTGCATCCATATTTATGTGCATATACGTGTGCATATATAAATATGCAGCAACCATTCACCACAAGAGGGCAGGCAAAGTATACCTAAAACAGTTGTCCTATGTGTTCCCTGCACGCGTCAATGAGCGCACTGGTCTGTGGACAGAAAGGTATCACCAGTGTTTTCTTTGACCATCTCCAATGACTTCCTTACCCTGAATCTTGACACTTATGACAACCTCCCCTTGCACAATGGGCTGTTTGCTTGTTTGTTTAGAAATTCTCTCAATTTTTTAAGGATGAAATGGGCTGAGCTGACAGAGGCCCACCATGGGGTAACCACAGGGAGAGTCATATCATAGGATCATAGAATGGTTTGGGTTGGAAGGGACCTTACAGCTCATCCAGTTCTAAGCCCTGCCACTGGCAGGGACACCTTCCACTAGAGCAGCTTGCTCTAAGCCCCTTCCAACCTGTCCTTGAACACTGCCAGGAATACGTGAAAGGTGAGAAGATTCCTCAGTGACTCAGCTGAAAGAGAAATGAATATTGACACGTGTCTGGAGAGAGGTGAAGGTCAGTGGGAGCTGAATGCCTCCACTTTTCGATGGACATAAACTATTATTAATCCCCTGTAATCAGTGAATATTCACTGACGAACAGTAAAAGGACTGGTCCCTTCTGGGGTGTGTTAAACATTTATCAAGACTGCTTTACCTTACAACTGAAGATAACTGAGATCTAAATCTAGTGATGTTGATATGAACCAATAAGGAATGTGACCACTCTCATAGTCCTGAGTCCTAAGAACATCTTATTTCATCCATTAAGATGCGAGGTGTCTTAGCAGAAGTGTGGACCTTCTGGGAAGGCACAATGACAAAGAAGAGCTTCTCTTCTTTTCACTCATGCTATGGAGAGGATAAAAATACTAGGGTCTTGAAGCCAGAAAGTAAATCCTAAGAAGAACGTTCGCCAACCAGGAGATGCTTACAATATAGCTCAGACAGTTCTTCTAGATACGATGGGTCATGAGATCTGTAAGGGTCATTGTGTAAAACCCAGTGCCTTTGACTTGCGGATGAAAAGAGATGTACAGTCTAACCCCAGGAACTTCATCCCAATTTGCCAACAAAGATCTTTGCATCATGTACAAGCAGTTGCCTTATAGGGGTACAGAGGCTCCTCAGGAGAGGAATCCTATTCAAAGGATTTGCTCAGCGGGGCAATAGGTGTCAGAACCTAAAAGCAACACCAGAATGGCAGAATCACTTACATTGCTTAGAACACATCCAGAAATACCATTCCCAAGTGTCTTTTCCCAAGGAAACTTGAAAAGTGCTTCAAGTGATTGATAAGCCCAATCTGGGCTGGAATGCTGGGATTTGCACCAGCAGGAGGTATACCCACCACAAGCAAAGAGTCCAGTTGTTTCCTGACTTCAGGAGAGACTCATTTCCTTTGATTTTCAATCTGTGTCTGCATTAGTCACTCACCACTCCCTGCGTATTCACAGGAGAAAGTAGGAGCTCCTTGTGTCTGACTCATCTGCTGGAGAATGAGATGAGTCATAAGGAAGAAGGGCTTCCATTTCCCTCCATGAGCTGTGAAGGTTATCAAGATCAGTGGTTCACTTGATAAATGCCAACCTTGCAGATGTCTGCGTTTGATCAGGGATATCTCATCTTTTTCATCTATGGCATCATTCGGGAGTTACAAAGGTGCATAAGAAAAATGAGACCAGGAGTTTATTCAACTCTTCAGTGTTGTTGCTTTAGCTTCTTCTGTCTGTGCTTGGTATGATATATGTTTGAGCATAATTATGTGTCCTTTCTGTGTTCTCCATATTTCACCATCCCAGTGCACTCAACTTCCTAATGAAAATACAGCCGGTGCAATAGCTCCAATGTTTTTGTTGAATGCATTCCACCTCTGAAATCTAGAAGGCATTAAGGTCCTTTCCAATCCAAACCATTCTATGATTCAGCATCAAATTAAATTTTCAATGTTTTTGAAAAGTCAAAGCTGATGGGCAGGATTATAATGGCATTTTTTCCTTCAGGTTGTTGCCTTATGCCTGCTTTCTGCACTGAAGTAACGCTAACATTCCCCCACATTCACCTATGTACCTCCTTGCTTCATTATTTGGTCCAAAGAGGTTGTTATATGGTGCAGGTACCTTTCACATCCAGGAGTATGCTCCACCTGAAGCACTCTACATAGGGACTGCAGTGATGGGGTCAGGAAAACAAGGATGATGCTCAGGGATTAAGCCAGGGTTTCAATATTTTTCCTTCATGACAAATAATCCAAAATACATCACTGGGGGTGGGAGTTGGATGACTCAAGAAGAGCCAAAACATGAGCAGGAAGCAAAGACATTTTGGAAAGAACCCAGAAACCAGCTGTGGGCTATAAAAAACTGCTTTCAATAAGTGATGACGTAGTGATGGATCAAGGGTCTATGGGAAGGATCAAAGGCTTTAAGGAACATGACCAAAATAGAACATTTTTAACTCATTTCTTCTCTTCCTATAATTATTCTCCATCCCTGGCAGTGTCCAAGGCTGGGTTGGATGGAGCCTTGGGTAACATAGTTTAGTGTGAGGTATTCCTGCCCTCGGCAAGGGGGCTGGAACTGGATGACCTTAATGTCCTTTGCAACTCTAACTATTCTATGATTCTGTGTTTACAACCTTCTTTTTTTTTCAGTGTTTGCCTAAAAAGCCAGCAGAGAAGGATGAAAGGCCTGGGCAGATCACGCTCTTGATCAAGTTTGATGAAACCCTTTACCACATGAGCTCAGAATTATGTATTTCATGGTTAGCTTCAATGCCTTACAGATATAATACCAGTAATCCATTCACTATAGCTTCCTTGTAGTAACATACCACCTACCCAAAGAAAATGTGATAAAGAAATGGAAAGAGAATGAACAACAAAAAGGGAGAATTGATTATTTCAGTGGTCGTTGATAGTTTAAAGTCATTTTCATAAGGTCTGAGTCAGTAACAGGGACTGAAAGCATGTAGGGAAAAGATAAACTTTCCTCTTCATTCTCCCACCCAAAAGAAAATGAAAAGAAAGAAGAAAAATGGATGATATTTCACACTTGGATTTGAGTATGAGACCTAAGAGAGAAGCATGATCTTTAACCCCATTAGCACATACTTAAGCACCACCTGATTCATAGATCCTGCTGCTGTTGCACTGCCAGAGATAGGAGAAACATTTGCAAGAGAAACCACATCAGTCTGGTCCGGTTTGCATTTCAAGATAAACCGGATTTGTCACAGGGAGCATGGTTTCCTGAACCTGTTGATAAAGCTTGGGATGGTTCAAGCACAGGCTGGAAGACATCTCTGGAGATGGAATGAGGAGCAGACAAAGCCCAGAGACCTTTGAAAAACCTGGGTTGGATGCAGGCTGCTTCCGACCACCAGAGATCAAGGCAGAAAGTCTCTACCCTTATTTCTGTCTTCTTGAGATGTCGTCCTGGCAATTTATCTTGCAAGCCATAGCTCAAAGTCTCACTGGGCTATGGTGTAAGTCTGAGACCCACAACCATTGCAAAATAAAAAACAGAGGACCCTGGAGACAGCTTTCCCCCTCACTAATCCAAACACAAATCCTATTTGCCCCATTTCGACCCCCAGAAGTGATGGGAATCTCTGCACCTTCTGTGATATGGTTTTCTTGCCTGGGAGCTTTCCTTTTCCTTTACCTATCATGGTTTCACTGCCCCATGTCCCGGAAAATCCCACCTCTGGCCATTGTTTCATCCTCAACTGTATTTGTATTATCTTCTGTGATAGAAGACCCTTATCCCCAAAGTCACCTCATCTATATCCTGTGGTGGTAACTGCTCACATTGGGAATTTCAAGCAAAAGCACAAACCACCTAAGAGTGACAAGACAAACAGGACTATGCTCACCCTGAAAACCACTGCATCATAATGTGGGCAACTTCACCCCTTTGTAGTTAGTTATATTATGCATTTGTTAACCTGCTTTTTGGGTCAGTTTTACAGCTATTTGGGTTACTGGTGGATGAGTTGGAGCTAAGGAATGTCTCCTCTGCAGTTGTAAGTGGAACATCTTGAAACAGCAATGTCTTCATGGACAAAGGTCAGATGGACCTGAGGAAGGTTATGGCTGGTATTAGGGGGAATAAGCCAGGTCTATTCCAGGGAGATGCAAAGCCCAGCAACCTCCTTGAGTTATGCTAAAGACACAGACCTGCAGGCACCATATGATGAGGATGAAATGGGACAGGAGCCACAGCTGACCTGGTGATGAGGACAACTTCCCCATGCCGCTCACAACCAACCTCAGCACCAAGGCAAGCCAAAATGCCAGCGTGTAAAGCATCATCGTGCTCCCAGCTGCTGACTTCCTTGATCAGCAGCAGGAACAGAGAAAGATTGCCCAGAAAAACTTTCTTGACCCTCTTGTTCCTCATGTATTTTTCTAAAAGAACAGTCTATAATCGGAGCTGAAGGAAATGGAGCATAAATATCAAACTTTGTTTAGTCTGGGGAAATATCATTTATAATTAGAGATGGGCATCCTGTTGACATGATACAACCTATTTTAAGCGTGAGGTGAGCACGTGGTCAACCTCTAATCTTTTGCTAGTGATTAAAAACTGCCAGTTCTTCTCTTCCTGGCTGGTTTCTTTCTTGGGTTTTTTTCTTAGTGTCATTTCTAAAAAGCAACTGGGCTAACGTCAGCACAAGATAATGATGCTTATACTGGCAGTGATGTCTTGGAGCATCTCAGTGGCTGGGAGTTTTGCCTTCTGTTCATGATGTTCTGCTTGTCTCCATGAAAGCCCCAGCAACCAAGCTTGCCCATCTCTCCCATGGAAGACTGGGAATCCTATGAGACTTGGAGGGTAGGGCACGGCCCAGAATTGACTTTGTGTGACCAGCACTGACTTGTGTCCCTCTTTTTGAAGTGGGATTTGCTGATTGCCACATCCTGATGCTTTTGTGTACAAGCATGCTGGGTTTGTGCATGGCAAGAACCAGAAGAAATAATGGCTGGATTGGTGCTCGTAAGCAGTTTTGAAGGCATGATGCTACAAGTCTTCAGGGTGTGATGTCCCTCTGAGTGTCCTCAGGTTCTTTCATGGAGTGTGCATAGATACATCCACAATGTCAGATGACCTGGCTCCCCAGAGTCAACCACATTGAGGTTTAGCTCTTCTCACTGGCATCCTTCCCCATCAAACCAGCTTGTTCCCTCCAAGCTGGGCGTAGTTCTGGGATTTACTTCAGGGCCTGCATCAGGTTTGCCTGCTTCTGCTCCACACAGTCCCCCTACACTATTACAGGGCTTTGTGTCCTCACGTTATTCAAGGCACTCTGAAAGAAATGACACAATGAAACAATGACATCAGGGCTGTGGGGACACCATCCAGAGCTGGATATCTGAGTACAGCATGCCTGGACACAGTCAAGTTGCTCTAGAGAAGGGCCAGTTCTGTGCAGATCAGGCCAAGGATCACTCCCTAGGTTACACATCTTTAGTAGGAGAGGTGTAACTGGTGAAGCATCAGCACTCAGTTGTCACTGGGGATCAGCCGTAGCTGGACCCAATTCTTCTGCAGCACGCACATCAGAGATGGAGGTCTACCAACAGCGGGATCTATAAGAATATTTCTTTTTGCTTCCAGATGAGTATGAAATTTGTTGTCAGGAGACCTCTCCTTTCTGGCTAGTTTCCTTTTAGACAGCCATGCACCACTTGGAAAATACAATCGGACCCCCGTCTGCAAGCATCTGGTCCACAGCTATCCTCCAGGCTTGGCTGCTGTGACATTAACTTGGCCATCAGGTTGCCCTGGCATAGTGACAGGAGGGAATACAATACATCCTTGTGCCTTGGTGAACCTTCCTTATGGGTCAGTCCCAGCCAAATAAACTACCATGGACCACAAGGCAAGTTTTGGCTTGAGTAGGAGACGTACATCAACACTTCGATGTCAAGCTCATGCCAAACCAAACAGTGAAGCCATATTCACTAGGCATGGTGCCATGAGATGGAGAGATAGTGGACAGCTATTACATGCTTTTGTTTGGGCTATAAAGCTTTCAAACCACAGACTCACCCTTTGGTACTTCCTTGCATTCTTGGGACCACCTTTGTCACATAAAAGTGCTATTCTAAGAACCTCACTGAGGTTTTCAGGTTGCTGCACACAAGGAAGCTTCTCCATAGGATCTGCTTCTGTTGCCAAGAAAAATCAATGAGAAATCATACACTTACTAATTGTTAACTCATTTGGGCTTTAATAAATACACATCCACAGCTATACATGTACACAAGCAATAGCTATCACACTAATAAAATCATTATTGTGTACTTCTTTATCATTATGTACACATTACCACTGAATTTATTATCCTTGTTATGTACTTATTGCAACAACAAGTGCAAAGTATATATACTTACTACAATATTTAACTAACCACAACTTTCACATCTGTAGACTTCTTGACATATGGTATGAAAGGGATACAGGATCATAGAATAGTTTGGGTTGGAAAGGACCTTACGATCATCCAGTTCCAACCCCCCTGCCATGAGCAAGAGGGGATACCTCACACTAGACCATGGCACCCAAGTCTCTGTCCAGCCTGGTCTTGAACGCTGCCAGGGATGGAGGATTCACAACTCCCTTGGGCAACCCACTCCAGTGCCTCAGCACCCTCACAGTAAAGAACTTCCTCCTTACATCCAATCTAAACTTCCCCTGCGTAAGTTTGAACCTGTTGCCCCTTATCCTACCACTACAGTCCCTAATGGCTTTTATCTCATCATGATGCAGGATTCAGGAAAACAGGACGGAATTGATGCTCTCCAGGAGAAAGGAGTCAGCACCCCAGTTTTTTGGTGATAATCATTGGCCATTGTTGTACATCTTGATGAAAATAGGGGAAACAGCTGATGCTGAAACCAAACCTCACCTCCTGAGGGGTAGTTCACTCAGTGGAGATGCACCTAAAATGGAGAAAGTGGAAGGTTTTGAAGTAGCCCCTGATGCCTTTGGGAGCTCTATGGTGGGGTGGCTTGGGGAGGCTGGGTTCTGGTTGGTGAAGTCAGGACTTGGTTTGGTCCTAAGACACTCATTCTGGAGGTGGCAAAACCTTATCAGAGATTTGGACTTCTGTAAGCAAACACGTGGAGCCAGCAGACACTTGCCCAAGCAGCAGGACATGTCTAAGCAGAAGACATGAGCAGTATGCAGGTCTCCCTCTGATTTACATGAGAGCATAATTTCTGAAATAAAAGGGAATTTCACACCCAAGGAAAAGAAATAAAGCTCCATCCCATTGCTCTTTTTAAAAGGCATTTACATTATTACCCATTCGAGCATTAAATTGAATTAATCCTTTCCCCCAAGGCTGCATTTGGCCATCCCACTGCTGAGCCGCAGAGACACACCTGAGCTGTTGGGACACCAACCACAATGTGTTTGCCCTACTGTGATGCTTCCCTCTGATATAGCCTTTACCTTCACATCCTATCCTGCACAGAGTGGGGTTTAGGTCTTGAGATCAGCTCAATCCCTATGACTTTCCCCAACCCCAGTAAGTGCTGTCCTCAAGAATAAGCAGGTCCTGTGGCTGAAAGCTCACGCTTACATCTGTGGGACAGGCACAGCGAACTTCAGAGACAAGCACGTGTCCCTGAAGCCCGCAGAGGGGGGGTTTTGTGGCATTCACAGAGTGTTTTATGTGTCAATACGAGAGGAGAGCGTAATTACCAGCTGAGAAACTGCAGGAAACAAGCCAAGGTTGAATGAACGAAATGGAAAATAAAGGGAAGCGCGGAGGACACACACATTTTAAAACTATTACGGAGGTATGCATTCACGTGCTCGTGGGAGCCTGGGAATATATAAGAGCCCATGACTGCGAAGGAATGAATTCAAGGACCAGTCTATGGGGAGCATTTTTTTTCCCTGTGACTTCAAACTTCTCTCGGAGCTCGCAGAGTTTTAGTCAGCTGGCATGCAACAGAGGTACGACTTCCCCAAGGAAACTCTTCCTCAGCTTGCGCTGGAAAGGCTGCTGGGAGAGTCCGGGAGGCAGAAGGCTGCAAGCAGAGGCGAAACCACCTCCTCCTCCTCCTCCTCCTCTTCCAGCCACAGAGCAGGTATGTGGAGACGCGTGTGAAACAGGGAGCCTGCTGGAAAGTTGAGCTTTGGACTGCGGGAGAGATGGGGGCTCTGGTGACTTAGAGCTGCAGCCTTTAAAAATAACCCAGATGAGGAAGGTACTGTATAAATAACATATACAGTGTTTATGAGTAGGCTGAGGAACTGACTAAACACACTGTGCCGATGCCTCTATCCACACAGCTGTATATTTAATCCATCAGGGACTCGACTCGCACTGCAGCGAGTTAGATCCTTTACGTTAAGGAGGCACTGGTTAGTTTATAGCAATACAGTTGTCATGTGCTTGCTTTGTTATTATACTCTGTGTTTATAGTAATAGAAGATGGGGAGATGGGTTGGGGTTTTTTTTTCCTTTCTTCACAGGACTTTAGTCTATTTATGGTATTACTGCATTATAGCACTCTGAACCACGAGTGCTGCAGACATCAGCATTGTGCACTGACTAAATGCTGTTCATCCAGCTGTCCGACACTGAATCCTAATATAGCCCTGGGCAAATCACACAGTCCCCGGGTAAAATGGGCAAAATGCTGTTTAGGTCCTCTGCTCTTCTCACTATCAGTGCTGTCATTGAACTCTCCCTGTTGGAGCACAAAGAGTGAGATGGCAAGGTTATTTTTCTACTCTTAAGAGCCTGACAGCTTGAATGTCACCTTGGGTGAACAATGACTTACTGATAGTATTTTGCTGCATCTGGGCTGTTACTATGAGGAATTAATGTTTAGGAGATATTTGCGACTAACAAAGTTTTAGGAAATCCAAGTTTATGTAAAAAGACACAGTTTTCTAAAGCCAAATTCTGTGGTATTTTTGATAAAAGTACAAATGTGTTTGCCTTAAATAGAACCAAAGTTTGCCTTCCCACAACAGTGGAAATTTGCTTTTTTACTAAGGTGCAATCATTTCAACTTTAAAATGATCTGATTAATCTAAAATGCTGAAAACCTTTAGTTTTCAATAACAGAAGTTCCCCATCAGTCATCCTTTTTTAAAGCAGATGGATACAGCTTAGTGACTGTATTAATGCTTGGCCTTTTACTGATACAGTGATGGATGGATTCAAGGGGAGTATCAGTATCATGCAAGTCAGATCTATCAGAAATAATTTTCCTCACTTCATTTTATCTCCTGTTGGTTCATATAATTCGAATCACCTTTTCTCAATCACTGACTCCACTGTCAATAATTTGCTGCACTTAAAGTTGGTGAGAAAAGATTCGGTTTGGCTCCTCTATTTGAAATGTTTCTCCAGGAATTTTGTTTTCTAGGGAGAGTATTTCATGTTCAGAGAGTTTAATCTGTAAATGCCAGGATGTGTCTCATTTTGTTGGTGGAAGTGTTTTCATTTTGCCATCTGCTGCTGCTGCCCCTTTGTCCAGTCCTTGCTCACAAAATCTGTAGCCTGGTGGGATTCTTGCAATTCTCATACATTTACATCTTCTCTCCTGGAGAGAGGGGTAGAACAAAAGGTGAATGAAGCAGTGGACCTGGCTAAACCCTGTGTATCCAATAATGTTAATTTATGGTGGGGAAATGCTGACCACCTTGTAGAGGTGCACATGGAGAGAGGATGGAGAGAGAAAGACAGGAGAAAAGCCATGCTAGGATTACAGGAGAGGTAGGAGTCCCTATTTTAATGCATGGGCTTGACACCAAAGAGGCAGGAGTCTGCATCTGCCCTTAAAACCAAGAACAGTGCAGATGACATGAGCAATTGATGGCAGAAGCAGCTCCTGGGGATGCTAAGGGGCCCATGAGCTGGAGCTGCACCTCTAGAAGGAGAGATAGAACAAAGGCTGTGGCTGAGGATGGCATGGGTTATTTATTGTTTAATATGAATGTTGTCTCCAGCTCCCTGACAGAATGAATCTACAGGGAGCTATTCCAGTCGAAAGGGAGCAAGGCTCGTCCCACTCCTGCCCCTGCAGTTCAGACCCACTTTCTAAGGCAGGAGCTTGTTTTGTTTACTTCTCTGGAGAGTTTGATTCATGCGGCTCAGCACAGGACTCAACCCAAAAGCAGTGCCTTAGAAAGCAGCAGTGTTAGGGATGGACAGACTCCAAAAGGTCTGGAGGTTCAAGACACATGATCGTCAAGACATACTCTTGTTTATCCAAAACCCTTGGGAACCTGCAGCTGATTACAGACTGGCTCATGAGAGCCAGAAGCTGAGGTTTGCTTTTCCTCCTTGCTCTGGGCCATGCAGGGAAGAGGGTTTGGAGGAGAACAGAGGTCTGATGAGGTGCCATCAGCTCTGGGTGATGTAGGATGGAATTGCAGGCAGCAATTACTGAAGAGACCACAGGAAAATCAGGAAGGGCATGATCTGTTTGAGCAGCAGGCACAAACTCTTTGGCATCAGTGAGGTGTGTCAGCCCTTGCTATTCTGTGCAGGTGGGCAAAAGACCTTGGTTCTCCAGTCTGCCCAATGGAGGTGACCCAATCGTGTCCTATGGAGGTGACCCAAGCACATCCATCATGCTGAAGTTTCAACATCACTTTAAGGTGTAAACTGCTGGGTAGCCCAAAGCACGAAAATGGGAAGTCAGCCAAATGCTTCAGGGTCTTTGGAGCGATTTGCTGGCAGATCCACTTTAGGAAAGGGCAAAGATGATAAGGACAGCACTGATTTTTCCCAGTGACCTCTAATGCTGTGGCTTTAATGAAGCAAAGTCCTGAGCAGCAGAATC
This sequence comes from Psilopsiagon aymara, assembly GCA_024733675.1. NCBI lineage: Eukaryota > Metazoa > Chordata > Aves > Psittaciformes > Psittacidae > Psilopsiagon > Psilopsiagon aymara. The sequence goes on from JANRGW010012095.1 coordinate 77,635, forward strand.
AGTGCATGCCCTTCCCTCCTGCTTTGGCATTTGTTTCTGTCCAGGCTCTTCTTCACAGTTCAGCTGGCACAGCTGCTTGGCCACTCGGTGGAACAGCTTGAGGAACAGAGCTGGCTCTGAAAAGCACAACCAACAAAAACCCTGCTATTTTTACCCAAAGTCCTCTGAACATCCAGGTGTAGAAATAAGTGAAGCTGCCATCACGCAGGGCACTCGCTACTCTTCACTACAGGCATGATACTTGTATTTCATCTCCAAATCAAATCAAAATATCCTATTATACATATAAAAAAAGTATTTTTATTTTCTTGAAGACCTCAAATATTTGAGGTTTTCCTTGCAAAAGTGTCCGTGTGTTGCAAGTGTTATCGCACACTGCTGATGTGTGCAAATCCAGATCATCCAAAAAGCATTTAAACCTCTGGACACCAACACCAGTCCTCAGCTTCAACATGAGTTTCCTGCTTACCCCAAGCGGATTGCAGATGGAGGGCTTGAATCTAGGGAACTTGCCAAAGGGATCAAGGGGAGAAACAGCTCAAGACACGATGTGCTTGGGTGAAGGTGATCAAAACCAGTCTGATGAGAGCTCAGCCAGGGGAAACGTGTCCAGAGTTGTGATAATCGCATTGGCAGACTGTTCTTTGGAGAGTTAAACATGTATTTTTCCATCCATTGCACCTAATCATGCCCGCACGCATACTGCACACATACATACCATTCATGTCTCCCATTTCAGGGTGCGCTGCAGAACAGAAGGGATGCTGAGAGCCCAGCTCTTTGGCACATTATTTTAACCCAGGGAAAAGCGCATTGCAGCAATTCAGGCTTGTGAGATTGGAAGACAGCAGTGGGGGAATCTATGTAAAGGTGGGTTTTCCAGAAGCAGGATTAATTAGGAAAAGGAAGTGGGGAAAGCAGCAATTAGACAGCTGCTCTAGCCCTAGAGGGCAGCACAAAATAATAAATTCAAGGCTGAACTCCCAGACAATCCGGAATCACCTTCTGCATGATAAAAGCACCTCTTTTGCAGTGGGAATTTTTCCTCGCAGGTCTGATAGATTCAGCCCTATGTACTTGCTGCCAAAAAAATCAGCAACCCGCCTTGATTTTCAGACCCTTTTGCCTTTACCAAGGTCCCTAAATCCTCCCTTGTGAGGCGAAAACCCATCAGTTCAGGAGCATTGTAGCTGGCACTGGACCTGTTCTGTCTTCAGGCTGCTATCACAGTCTGATCAGTGGGATCACTGTAAAGAGAAAGAGTTATTTCTTCCACGACAGGTTTCCAGATTTCTGGGCTTTGTATTTATTATCCCTGAGTCTTAAACTTTCAATCCTCAAATGCTGCTTTCCTAAAGATGCAGAGAGGGATTTAGGTGCAGGGTGAGGAGGCTGCAGCCCTCCAGGAATGCACCTCGCACACGCAAACCCCTAAGGTAAACACGCTGCCTTGCACCACGCATGCAGCTAAACAATGGCATCGGCAATAAGTCACTTATTCCCCGTGGCCCGATCCTGACAAGTTTCTCTGGCAAAAATCCCCCTGTTTCTCAATGCCTGCCCCAAGCAAAGAGCTTCAGGATGTCGCACAGTAGCTGACTCCATCCGGAGCACAGCGGCGGCTAGGACCCAGCAAGAGCCTGGAGAGGAGTGCGGAGGAAGACAAGCAACATAATTTAAAGCAGACACCATCCCAAATAAGGTTATTTCCCTGAAAATGCCTTCGTTCTGAAGTTAAGAGGGAGCCTTTTGGTGTCCTGAATGGGTGAGCATGAAGCTGACGGGCAACCTCATCGGTACCAGGACTGAACTGGTTTTGAAGAGCTGGATATGCATTTTAAAGACATGATAAGCAGTGTTTGGGGAAGCGGGGAACCCTTAAAACAAGGTAAACATGAAATACTCACTCTTTTTAACCCTGAAGGCTCCAACTCAGCAGCAAAGGGTCTACTGTGAAAAGCGATCAGACCCTGGGGAGTTTGGTTTGTGCTTGGTGTATTCTCTTGTATTTAACCTCTTTTTGGCACAGGATAAAGTCCCTGTTAATTATCCAAGCAGTAGTAAATATTACCTTTGGGGGAAAATAAGAAGTTGCTGCTGTTGTTAGCTACAAGCAGCATCTATGAAGTGGTTTTAGGGTTAATATCGTAATAGAGATGAAGGCAAATGTTCTGGAGTGGAATCAGGGAAAACTGGGATTAAACCCTGATTATTCCATTGTTTCCAATGTGTTTTAGGGGCAAATCACTGCTCTTCTCTGCCTTTGCTCTCCCATCTGTTAAGTGGATATGCTGATGTGGTTTGAGTACTATCCTTTTTCTAGATGCTAGATTGTTTGACCCATTTAATGAGGCTCCTCAGGGGTGTTATTCGCAGAAATCACCTATATTTTACAGCTGGGGATGGGGATGGGTGATTTTGAAGTACTGTGATGGAAAGCTGTGACATTGAATGGGGTTCAGAGCTCAATCCTTCTCTGTGGGATGCTGGGATTTTTATCACAGCTGCCAGTGGGAGCAAAGTGGCACCAAGCACGAAGCTGGGAAAGCCTCAGAGCAATAAAAGCTCTTTTAGGGTGAGTTGCTGCTACTGCTGCTCCTGGATTGTTTTTATAAGCTGTGGTTAGAGACATCGGTGCCAGCACCAGCAGGCAGGGGTTAGTGGTGATGCTCTCTGACACCAGCACAATGGGGGTCCTGTGAGCCCTGAGCTCTGCACTGGGAGGGTAGTGAGGGGGACAGAAAGGAGGGGGATGTGATGCTGTGTCATGGTAGGTGTTGCTGAGGGGAGTGTTAAGTGTGTGTAGAGAAAAGCTAGGTAGCAAAAGCTCCTCATCTGAGCAGCTGAGCTGAAAACCACCTTGGGAAGGTGCATCTCCATGCGCTGTACCATGAGGGGCAGCTTTACCCTCCTCTGGAGAGAGTCCATGTGGGCTCATGGTGGAAGAGACCACCACATCCTAGTGCTTCAGGGAGTGAGATGCACCTTAGAAACACCCTGAGGCACAACATCCTTGCTTACTACAGATAGGTCTTACACAGCAAACCATTAAATCACATTTCTGTGTTCAAACAGATCCATTTCTCAGTTGCTTTTTAATCTTACAGTTTAGAAAGTTTCAAAGCATGTCAAGAGCCTGCATTGTGTCAGGTTTATTATTTAAGGAGTAAAGGGACAATTCTTTGCACTGGCAGTGTGGTAAAAAACGACATTGCAGAGCACATGGGACACATGCTGTCCATCAGGGAGGTGCCCTGTTGTGAGTAATATCCATGGAGATTTTCTCAATCAATAGGATCTAAACAGAAACAATTTCCATCAGAGGGCTCTGAATGAAGCGTTGTAATCATTGGTATGTTTGGTTTTTATCTCAGTTCCTGCAAACTGATACCCAAATGATAAAACTCTTTTTCCTCCTTGTAGGAGGCATCCATTCCTCTAAGCCCTGTGGAAGGAGGAACAGAGGGGGAACAACAGAGACATTATAGGTGGTGGTGTCAGCAATTTCTCCTTTATAGAATGACTTCAGTGTACTGTACAAGCATTAAACAAAAGGGTTAAGAATGAACATTCTGGTTTTAGAGATTTTTTTGGAGGGGAGAGGAGCAGATTTCTGAGCCTGATGCTAAGCTCCAAAACCAAATTCCATATTCTTTCATCTTGGGATCGCAGGTCATCATTCATTACCAGCTGCTTCCCTGAAATGGAAGGAATAGAAGGTCTCAGAGGAGACCTGAGAGCAGTTTTCCAGTACCTACAGAGGACCTACAAGAGGGGCTTTGGACAAGGGATGGAGGGACAGGACAAGGGGAATGGCTTTAACTGCCAGAGGGGAGACTGAGATGAGCTCTTGGGCAGAAGCTCTTCCCTG
>JANRGW010012096.1:0-14218 GCA_024733675.1 Psilopsiagon aymara
TCTGAGAGATTTAGGAAAGGAAAATATCCTCTAGACTAGACTAGAATTAACTAAACTAAACTAAAATGGAGTAAGATTAATAAAATACCTTCATTTATCAACGAATAAAATACTCTTTCTACCCATAATCTGATTTGTGTCTGATTTGTGTCTTTGAAAGTGGTTTTGGGGCTGAAAACCTCTTGGCATTTCAGGTAAATATTGGTCACAGCACTCTAGAACTCATCCTGAGTGCAGTGAATGGAATGGAATGGAATGGAATGGAATGGAATGGAATGGAATGGAATGGATTGGAATGGAGTGGAATGGAATGAAATGGGATGGAATGAATGGAGTGGAGTGGAATGGAATGGAATGGAATGGAATGGAATGGAATGGAGCAGAACAGCTCGGATATGTTGTGCATATAGTTCTGCATGACAAGCTCTGACATAGGTCTGAGGCGCAATCTGCAGTGCTGGTCCCAAGACTTGTAGACAAGGTTTAAGTCTTCATAGTTCAGGGAAATGTCTCTTGGTGAAGACATTGTTATGCAAAGGAAACCTCTTTGTTGCAGTTTCTGGCCCCTCTCTAGTTACAGATATGTTTCCTAAGTGTCACTCTGAAATCTTCTGTGTTTGCCTATTACCAGACCTCTCCCTGGAACTTGATTCTGATAGGAACCTGACTTACGCTTAAGCATCTACTACTGGGGCTGGCTTGGAGTTCATTCCAGACAATCTTTCTTTGATTTTTGACAGATAAGAGCCAAGACTATCTGGTTCATACATAGTAGTGGTCTCTCAGGCTTTTATGCCCCACGATGCCGCAGTACTGGTCAGGCAGAACTGGCAAAGACAAAGCCTCCTTGAGACTCCCCTCTTTGCCTCTGAGATTAGGTCTGTTGGTGATACGCCTTTCCTTCGAGAAAGCCATGGTGCTCTCAATGGACTCAGCTCAGCAGCGATGCATGGTCCTGTTTAACCCTGTATTTTTTACAAAGTCACACCCTGCTTGCTCAAAATTCAGCTCTTTTAATAGCTTGTTTTTAGAGTCTGGGAGGCACAGGTCTGGTTGTAGGATGGGAGAAAGGAAGCAAGTCCACCAGGCGCAGTGGTAGGCCACCCCTGTCCTTGATCAGCAGATAATAATGCAGATCAGCTCTGAGGGCTGGTGGCTCTCTTAGCGGATCTCGCTGCTCAGGACTGAGGCTCCTGGACTCAGTGTTTCCACTCTCTCTGGTGTTGAAGGCTCCTCTCTGGAGCCACTCACCTTGGCAAATGAACTTTTCTTTCACTTCTATCCTAATGATTAAGAACATTTAATGCCCATCTCAGTTACCTTCTACTTTGAGAGAGACATTTTCTGCTCTTTATAAGAATCATACGTGGAATACATTTCATCCATTCTAACTGCTCTCCTCATCTACAGTATCACAGATTGTTACTGGTACATTTCAAAGGTTTGGCAGACAATTTTGTACTCCATGTCTAGTCTGCATCTAGATATTTAAAATATCCATTATTGACAACATGTACATTAGGGATGTGTCTGTAAGAACTTAGGAAACCTTCACGCATTTTCATCAACATTATGAAGTGACTCTATTTTCCTCTTTAATCATCACTGAGAAGTGCTCAGCAGAATGCAATACCATCTAAATCAAAGCATTTCAATGTACCCTTGACTTTACATGGAAAGCCTCTTTTTGCCTTGCTTCTACTTCCTGAACAAGCCATATCCTTTTAGAATATTTGTTCACATAAGTTGTCCCGCTGAGTTTTTATAAGAGCAATGTTAAGCCATGGCCATGTTCAAGTAAAAGCACAAATTGCTAAACTCACATGAAAGCAGAAATGGCTAAAATTGGTTGAAGGCCGATTACAAAAGGTGTATCTTGAGTCCCACATTAGAGTGACTCAGTGTCTGTTCCAAGTCATGGTTTGGCATCGAGACTCTCCACTACATTGCTGGCTTGTGTTGTCACTTTAACATGATTACACACTTGCACCGTTTAACAGTACTCTTGGTATAACTGATCTTCAGGAAGAAATTTATTCCTTGTTTGGGAATACACTTGTCCTTAATGAACAAATTTTGCATGGATAGTTTGCACATTAAGACCTGTGCAAATCTATTTAACAAGTGCAATCGTTTGAAAAATAAGTAACGAATTAAAGGGAAGTGGAACCTGATCCTGTCATCCTTTGTTCCTGCAAATAGCATGTGTATCCTTTCTGATCCATGATAAGACATCTGTAAGGTCTGCAGATTTGCAGCAGGATTTTTGGTCTTCCATGAATAATAATAAAAATATTACTTTTATTAGTGAGCTGATGTTTGAACAATTTTCTTGCTGAATGCTTTTAAGATACACGTTTCTTAATGCTCTTCTGCCTTTTAGGAGTTCTTCTCTGATACTTGGAACATAAAGATTCAAAATTTATTATCAAAATTTTGCTAAAAATAGATTATTTAATCAGCCACACACATTGTATTCACAACTGAAAGCTTGATTTTGGAGTGGCATGAAGATATTAATAAGAAGAATTATAATAAGAAAAGAAAGCATTGAAGATAAATCGAAACTGAAACAACCCACAGAAATAAAGGTACTAAGTTCTTTCAGTTATAACCCCTACCTTTACAAGGCATCTTCTACTTTTAAAAGTTTTTTTTAGAGTTGAAAGAGAGGGCCAAGGTTCTTTACCATGACAGACACAATAAGTGCCAAGCCATTGGCTGACTGCAGCACTTGCTGGGGACAGGAGCTGTGTGCAGTAATGACTTCCAAGCTCTGCAGGTTTTGAAGAAGCACTGCAATCACCTGGAGGTGCGTGAAAATGTCGTTGACATCTTTGAGAGGTGTTGACACATCCCATAGCTTTCAACTGCATTAGTGTGCAGTGCTTATTACAGCTTATTACAGTTTTACCCGTACGCAACAGTGACAAATCCCACATTGCAGCATAGCAGTATTTGAGCTGAACAGATTTAAAGACATTCCTCCCCTGCACCTCACAAAAAAATTATCTAGCAAGTCCCACCAGTTTTGACTTGAGAAATCTAGAATAATCACAGATTGGGACCCACACTCTAAAATTACCACTAAGGCCAGATAATTGCTTCTTTTAGTATCTGTGGTGGCCATGGAACCAGCCCTCACTGCTCAGAAGCAGCCTACCAAAGGTTCATCAACAGATCTCCCTGCTGATGTCCTCCCTATCTTCACCATAAGCTGTCCTTATTAACATATAAGAGGTGAAACACAGAGGTACAGTGCCTGTCTTTTTCCTGCAGTGAACTGCCACAGTGAAAACAACTGTCCTAATATTAATGGTGACTTCTGGGAAGCAAAAAATACACAAAAATTGTTTAGTGATAAAAATCTGTTTTCTCTGTCCTTGGTGAATTCCTATGGGCCATCAACATATCAGACATGCAACTGGTACAATCTGCTGGGAATAAATTGCCCTGGCAGGAGCAGGATGCAACGAGGTGATTCCTGTAATGGTTGTGGAATGAAGTGAATGGGCTTGGCTACTTTAAAACTAGTTTCAGAGGCTTGTTTATGTCTGAACTGAGGCTCTGGAAGACTGAAGACTCTATTGAGCAGGTACTATTGCTTTATGCCTTTGTATACCCTACACTACGTTGAGAGTAGTGCCTTTTCCATAAATTCATATGCTTCCACGTTGTTGAAGTAAATGAAAATTTGCAAAATAGTAGCAGAAGTTTTCTAAGTTTCATATTTTATTGACATTTCTCTCACATTTCTTCTTGGATGGTATCACCCTATTTTCTAAAGGCAAATATATAGAGTCATAGAATAATAGAATGGTTTGGTTGGAAAGTACCTTAAGATCATCTAGTTCCAATCCCCCTGTCATAGGCAGGGACAGCTTCCACTAAACCATGTCTCCCAAGGCTCTGTCCAACCTGGCCTTGAACACCGCCAGGGCTGGAGCATTCACAGCTTTCCTGGGTAACCCGTTGCGATGCCTCACCACCCTCATAGTAAAGAACTTCCGTCTTATGTCTAAGCTGAACTTCCCTAAGTTTAAACCCATTACTCCTTATCCTGTTGTTACAGTCCATAATGAAGAGTCTCTCTCCGGCGTTCTCGCAGGCCCCCTTCACGTACCAGGAAGCTGCTATGAGGTCTATATATACTCCTGGAGCTTTGGTTAAGACCATCTTCACAAAGCTTGAATGGAAAGAGAGCACACTCTGCTGGCAGTAGTATTTCCAGGATTTTAAAGTAATGCTGTGTGGAACAAAGTGCTTTTGAAACTGCTAACTACAAGGTTTGCTCAAAATTCAGTGCTCACAGGCACCATTATAGTGTTTCAAAACTTGTTTATAGCTGATTTTTTAATTTGTAAGTTGGACTAATTTTAAAGTAAAATATATATATTTAAAACATTACACATTAAAAATACACGACTGAGGCATATAGTTTTGCTTATAATAACAGATCTCTAAAGATTTTAGGAGAATACAGTGCAGTCAGAAAGACTCCTGTTAGCATTACAATGCTCAAAATATGGCTCACTCAATAAACTTAACTCCAAAGTATCTGGAGTGTAACTCATGTAGTTTTATGAGACCTTTAACAATTAACTGCCCTCCTGAGGCTGAGAAGATACTAAGGTGTTCTGTTCTTTCGGAGTCGCAATAAACTAAAAATAGAGCCACCGACACTAAAAAATGCCTCAGATTAAAGGTTTGCTCAATTAAAAAGAGGATTAGCCCAATAATTTAAACTCTGTGAGACAAGCTAAAAAAAGAGTACACTAAGAAGAATTCAAGCTAATCCAGTTAGCAGGTTGTTCCAGTATAACTCATAACTGATTCCATTTGTTTTAGCTGCATACATTCCATGTATCCACAATCTTTTCCAGTTCCTAGTAAGTCTAAACTGCTTTCCCAGAGATTGCTTTCTCAACTGTGCATTGATCTGTGTTCCATCTTTCTCCAGTCTGAGATCATACTTGGATGCAGGAACACTTCAGTGATGCTGTCATAGAAGTATTAATCCCAAACCCTACATTTGAGGGGTTTACATGAGAGTTTACATTTTGCCTCAAGAACCTCATACTCTTCCCTGTCTTTGTCATTGCAATCTGTATGAGCCCTGACAACCAGCTTTAGCCCAAGATACTTTGGGAAGCATCTCAAGAAGCATATCCACCAGTTTTGTACTGAGCAGTCAAATCCACAGACGTCACAAATTTACCTACAGGTGTCTGAAAAGCGAATCTTCTGCCACTATTGGCTGTGTTTTCCTATCTTCAGTGGTCATGGGCCTCAAAAGAGTGTTTTTATTGCAAAAGGCTCATAAGTATCATCTTGGGGAGGGGAGGAATTTTTGCCTGCTCTCCATCTTGATTTTTTTTCTTTCTGGAAGATACACTTTCCCCCAGAAGCCTTTGAAGGTGAATGAGCTGGAGGTGGAACTGCTCTACAGCACATCTTTGTGTCTCCCGAGGCCTTCTAGTTCAGCATTTTGGCCACGAGATGATGATTTGTCCCTCAGGATGAAGAGTTGCCATCTCCACATGCATATATGTGTGTCACTTCTCTACAAAAACCTGAACTTGTCAGACTCTAGGTTGTGCTGCTGCATTTAAATATTTCTGAAGTTTTGGTATTTTGCTCTAACATGTCTTAAGTCTCATTTTGATTTGATGACTTTCCCTTGCCCTAAAAGCATAACAGAAGAAATTCTATTAATAATTAAAATGTTAACTTTTTCTCAGGCCATCTTCAAATTCAAATCTTTGTCCTAAGAAATTTCACAGTAGACATATGCCATGTAGTTAAATGAACTCTCAATATTGCATGACAGAAATACCAGCACATCTGTTTAATGATGCATAGTTGTTCTTTGAAATATTTGTAATATTTTTGCTTAGAGTTTTTTCCCCTGAGTATTATTTACATTATAAACCCCACTAACTTATATTGGTTTTACTGGATAATTGCCATGTGTTTTGAAGTGAGCTTTCTCTACTGTTGCCACAAAATGTTTTTCTTCTCAACACAAGTCCTAGACAAGTTCTGTAAGAAGCAAACAGGTGCCACTGGCTTGATTTCATAAGGTGTTTGTTGGGCACTTGGTTTCAATGAGAATTGCAAGCCATTACCTCTCTGGAAGCATGGAAAAAAGCAGACTCCGCAGGGCAGACTTTGGCCTGTTTAGGAGACTGGTTGCCAGAGTCTCTAGGGAGGCAGTCCTGAGGGCAAAGGACTCCAGGCAGGCTGGACATTCTCCAAGAAGGAGATCTTAAAGAACAGGAGTAGGCTGTCCCCATGTTCCCAGTGAGGCCAATTGAATGAGGTTCAACAATACTGAGAGTCTAGTCTTGCAGTTGGGCAACAGTAACCCATGCAATACTAGAGGCTTGGGGAAGAGTGGCTGGAAAGCACACCCAGGCTCAGTGGAAAGGGACCTGGGGTGCTGATTGATGGTTGCTGAGCATGAGCAGCTTGTGCCCAGGCAGCCAAGAAGGCCAACAGCATCCTGTCCTGTATCAGCAATAGTTTGGCCAGCAGGGCAAGGGCAGTGATCATCCCCCTGTACTCAGCACGGATGAGGCTGCACCTCAAATCCTGTGTTCAGTTCTGAGCCCCTCACTACAAGAGAGACATGGAGGTGCTGGAGCGGGTCCTGAGAAGGGCAACAAAGCCAGTGAAGGGTCTGGAGCACAAGTGTGTTGAGGAGCGGCTCAGGGAAGTAGGAGTGTTTAGCCTGGACAAAAAGAGGCTGAGAGGAGACCTCACCGCTCTGTACCTGAAAGGAGGTTGTAGTGAGGTGGGGATCAGTAACAAGCAGTAGGGCAAAGGACATGGCATCTAGTTGTGCCAGGGGAGGTTTAGATTGGGTATTAGGTAAAATCTCTTCAACTGAAAGGCCCATCAAGCATTGGAACAGCCTGACTGGGAGTCACCATCGCAGGAGGTGTGGTGCTTAAGGACATGGTTTAATGATGGACTTTGCAGTGCAAGGTTAACAGTTGGATTTGATGATCTTAAAGGTCTTTTCCAACCTAAATGATTCTGTAATTCTATGATTATACTTTGATCTGCCTCTAGCTGAAATGCATAAGGCATTTTAATATGAAAGAAACAAATTGCGCAGGTTGAGAGACGCTAGACAAGTTAATTGCATCCTTCAGCTTGTAAAATCCATGTAGGTCCTAATTAAGCAAACAACCTTCTTCTTGGAGGCTATGTTGTGGGGGCTGCTCTCACGTGATGTTTTCAGTTGACTGCTAAAATGATTTGAAATCTTTCATATGAGTGGTTGGAGCTCGCCCCATTTTCATGTGCAGATCTCACCACTAAATATAAGAGCCACTGAAGTATCTGAGATGACAACAGTTTTCACAATGATATTCAAATATGGATATTTAATAAGGCCTCAGGCATACTTAAAAGAATCACAGTAGAAGCAGGGATGTACTATCTTTCTTTCCAGAGGACAGTAATCCCATCTAGAAGAGACCCCATCCAGAGAGTGTGCCTCACCTGCGTGTTCAACTCTGGAAGGTGGCCTTGTTAAACATTAGCTTTCCCTCCACACTCTCAGTTGTCACTTTCATTTCCTGACATATTTTATCAAAATTTATGGGCTAAGTCTTTTTTCACTGGAAGTTGCTGTTACTTAGCTTTCATTATAAATGTGACGGAAGTTGTATATGCTTTATTGATTTCTGTAAAAGTCTCCTGTGCATGGCATATTTAATATTCCTAGAGAATACCAATCTGAGTTTTATCATACACTGAGGTAAACCAAAAATCACAAAAGCCCTATATCGCTTTTATCTCCAGCAATGTATGCACGGACCATTCTCGAGGAGTTTTGCTGTCCAGTGTGATTCATTTGGTCTTCCTATAGGACAAGATAAAACCAAGAGATACTAATTATGCCTGTTACTGAGAAAATTATAGGGCTTGTTAAAATAAGGGTTTCAATGCAGGAATCATCAATTCTACCTTCCAATAAGCAATTAGCAAAAAAAGGGTGATATATTTAATAACATGTTTTATATGTGAATAAATAAATTAATTACTGTGATGACAGTGATTTAAGGCAAAAACTTTTGAAATTTCCTCAACTACAGCTAATGAAAAATGTCTTGCTGCCTTTTCCTCTCTTTTCAGTTTTGCTGCTCAAAAACTGATGGTCTACTCGGAACTATCAGCTGTGGTCTCACCCCAACACAGCTGTGCTGCCACACTGAATATTTTGGGTTTGATATGTTTTTGCAAAATCAAGTATTGTTTTGAAGGAAGCATTCAGCAGTCTCACACTCACCTTCTCCTCATCCTTTCCGTCTAGAGTCAGAGCATGATTTTTAGGAACTGTGAGCCCGAATGTTTCACTGAACTCAGATCCTGGGTATGCTGACAAAGCATCTGACAAAGTGCTCTCAGAGCTCAGGACTGGAAGCATTTGTGATTTAGATGATAAACTATGAGGCTGTGTAGTTGCCATTCATATCTCTGATGAACTGACTCTATGGAACTCAGGGGGAAGAAGTGCCCCAGCCCCCTGAGCCCTGTTCTTTCTCCAGCCTCCTATCTGCTACTTGCCTGGGGGATTTTATTTTAGATTTGCAAAGCCAGAATTAAAAATTTGGTTGCGGGCTAAAGTTTGTTTCTTTCAGAAAAGGAACTTTAAAATGGTCTTCATTGCCGTTATTTAGATCCACGTTACAGTAGTCACCTTTTATTAAAAGGTGAACGACCTAAGCAGGTGGAAAAACATCTTCAGAATCAGTGAACCACCTCAAACATCTGTGATCTTCTCCTCTCTGTTTTTGACTTTTTCTTTAACACAGAGGAACCTGAAGTTGTTCATTTGTAAAAAACAACTTATTAAAATGTAACACTGCAAATGGAATTTGCCACTCAGGAGAAAATTGAAAATAAATGGAACTAAGTATAGAGTGACATAAAACTGTGATGTAATTTTTGAGCCATTAAAATCAACTCTCTGAAAGTGCTTACACCGTTAAATGTTTTCCTTGATGGTACTACTTTCCCACAGAGATAATGAGGTATAAGACCCTTTAGGAATAGTTGCGTGTTGGCATGGACTCATAGAAGGATGGCAAACAGCAAGATGAAGGAAGTGATCATCCTGCTCTGCTAAGCATGGTGGGTCACATTTGTGTCTGATTTTGGGCACACAGTTAAAGAGGAAGTGGTGAAGCAGCAGAAGCTTCCAGCAGGCAGATACCAAGATCATCACAGACTGAGAGCGTGTTACCTGCAAGGAGAAGCTGGGGAAGATGAGCTTCTTTGGTCTGAAGAAGAGGAAACAAACTGGTGACCCAACAGCCACCTACAAATACTGGAAATAGTCCTGCTTCAAGTGTAAGTTTGAACTAGATAAAATCCCCTCCAGTCAATACTTCTGTGATTCTATGTGCATATTCACATATACCCTTGTGCTGCCCTACCTTCACCAAACCTAGCTGGAATGGCTGTCAATACAAAACACTTGAAAGTGCATGCATGTTTTCACAAGCTGGTCTTTAATATCAGATTTGCAAAGAATCTTAATTTTTAATCACAAAACACATTTTCCAGCAAAATTATGTGTCTATTTTGTTCTAAATTCAATGCAGAATAAAAAGTGGGTCTGAAAAGCTGATATGGAATGGAATCAACATCCTCTGATTAAAGTTCATCCTCTTGCCTTAGTAGTAGCTCTAGAATACTGGATTTCAGCATTTGACTGCTGTATTAATGTCTGTGGTTTATCCCCTCTTTTCTCTGCATTCTCTTACTTAGTCTGCAAGACTTTTGCAGTAAACAGTATTGGTTTACAGAGCATGAGGCAAATTTATGTTGCTATAGAGCTGTTTGCTGCAATGGTAATACGGTAATACCTTGTTATGTATTAAGACAAGAGAATAGCATGCTCCCTGAGAGAGAGACATAAAAATCTTGACAAATGCAAAGTGCAGTGCAATATGAATATTTAAACACAGGTATAAACCACACAAAATATCCAGCAACTTCTGTTCCGGAAAAATTTAGGCACATAAAGTGTGACAGTGAACATGCAGAAGCCCATATTATTGTAGATGTTATTTCTAAAGTTTTGTGTGATGCACACTGATATTATGGTCATGGCTGTGTGAATGAAAAAAGTGAGAAAAAAGAAAATTCAATAGATTTATCAATAACCAGCATCTGCAGTGAGCCTCAGAATTTAGAGTCTCTATGGGTAGGTGAGCATAAAAAAAACATGATGCTGAAAAACTTGGATATTCTAAACTGCATGGTTAAGGACATTTGAAATGTCAGACAGCTACATGGAATCAGGCATGGCACTGACACAGCAAAGGGTAGACGGAACAAAAACCATCTTCCTTTACTCTAAATCTGCTCCAAGATAAGCAGTTCCTCGCAGCTGAAATTGTCAGCTTCAATAGTCACCGTGTCTGTAATATATGGACCTGTTTGAAGACTTGATCTAGAAAGGAGGGCAGGTGGCAGTGTTAGGAAGCCTTAACCAAATCATCATGCCAATATGTGACACCAACCTGCCTCACTGAATCTATCAGGCTCACTCAAATATTAGAAGAGTAAAATCTTTGGAGCATGCACACATCTGTGGAGCAGAAAATCCCGTTTTTGTTTACCCCTCCTCCTCCATTTTCTGGAGCATAGCATTTGGAATAAAACTATGTTTTACCAGGTCACTGGTGTGGCTTTCGGGCCATCAGTGAACTTGGGGAATATTCCTCTCTTTTTGAAAATTGTTTTCTTTTTTCAGCACAAGACATATTCAGACCGTTGTAAAGTTAGCTTCACATGAATTGTCCCTTTCTGAAGGAGTAGGAAAAAAAGCAAACAAAACCAACCTGATAATATTTTAGGGACAAAAAGGTACGGATAATTTTAACTGTAATTATGAATTTGTATGGATCCTCCAAAACACAAAATTATTGGCTTTCTCAGTGACCACAGTCAGGAACAGAAGTCTTTATCACAGTCACCCCTGATGAGTCTCAGGTATCTGGCTCTTCAGCATGCCCTTTTACCCTCTCACTGAGGTGATTCAGGCTGGGAAGCACCAGAGCAACATCCATGGCAAACTATAGCTAAGTTTGGTGGCCAGACAGCTGTTGTCCCCAGAGTGTAGCAATCTCCCTCTTAGTGATGGTTTATTGCTTTCGCTACTCACCAGCCCAGTTCTATTCAGTAGGTCTGTGAAAAGGTCTGTGTGAAAGGACAAAATTTCTTGAAAAAAGTCAAGAACCATGGTGTCAATCTGCAAGCTCTTCAAAGTGAGGCCTTGGTCATACAATGGAGTGGTGATTCTGGCTGGGGCTGTGCCTCTTACTGTAGAACAAATAATGAGAATACAAAATGTACAGTGCCGCTCGAATGGAGCACAATACAAATGCATTTTCACTTTCCAGATGAATGAGCTCCCTGTGCAAGAATCTCTCTGTGCAAAAATCCAAACTGGGTGTGGATCCTACTTTTCTTCCTGGGATCTTTGGGGTTATTGTTATCATACACATAACCAATGTTATTGCATAGCACATACCACCTGCTTCTAGCAATGTCATGTAAAAAAACTGGAGGGCATTGCTTTAACTAATATATCAGCTTAGGTCCTCTTCCATATGACTACACATGAAGCAAATAGCTGAATGGCAAATTAGCTCCTGTTCAAAAGTTTCCTAGCAACCAAACTGGTAATGCAGCAAGCAGCACATCAAGCTGTATACTGTCAGTATCTGAAATAGTGAGTTATACACAAAAAAAGCTCTCTTTATATAACAGATACTTGTTCTAAGACTGAATGAAGCCTGCTGGACTACTTTGTGAAAGTGAAGTCAGGAATTAAAAAAGATACGGCCTTCAGCACTCTGTTGTTCCATTGTTATCCTCTCTAGTCAATAGCTTGCAATTTTGAGATGAGAAAACGGGAGAAATTCAAACGAGGAGGGGTAACAGCTACTTGGTCCTTTGTTAATGTGTTTGCTGTGAAGATGTTTAGCCATATTGTTAATGGGGCTTGGACAAGTAAGCATTGTGAATATCGCTTTAAGGTCTAGCAAATGCCATGCCACAAAATTACCATTAAATCATTTTCTAAAATTAATGCTCTGTGGTGACGAGTCAAAGAAAAAAAGCTTTCCTCTGGAGCTTTGGAGCATATTTTCCCTCCCCAACCAGCAGTACTGTAGGACTACCTGTTGGTTTTAGTTTACACAGCACCAGCCCAGCAGGGGCACTCTGCGCTAGGCTTGGCATGTGTTTTACTCACCTAGTTGCTTTGGAAGTGCAGATCGTAAGAGGTCCCCCTGTAGTCATCTCTTGCGCCTTTCAGGCATTATTCCCCAGCTGCAGGTTGCCTTCTGCCCCTCTGTGTGTAGCTATCAGCTTGTATGCCTGCTTGGCTCTCTGAAATACCATCCATACATTTTCCTGCTATTTAAACAGCATTGCGTGAAAGTTCATTTCAAGGAGGTGGCCACAGAGAGAGGTGAGCTGATGTAACTGGGCAGGCAGTAAGGGTCCAGGAACAAGTGTCTTCAAATAAAGCAGGAAAGGTTTTAAACTGGCTGTGCAACTGCAAAGTGCACTTGAGCTGGAGCTGAACTCTCTCCATGTGCGGCAGCAGGAGCAGGATGTCTCCTGCAGGTAGCAGTGGGGGTATTTCATCCTTCCTGTCTGTTCCTCATGGACTCCACCGCTGTGTCCACTCTGCAGCTCTGGAGGGTGGCTGCTGCCCAGGCGGTTTGCTGTGTGGTCACCCCATCAACACCACAGCCCTTCTTCTTAACATCTAGTTTTTAGCTCACCTCACCAACATTAGTTGGTCACCAACAGACAGTACTTCAGGAAAACAAGACCTGAAGCAGTTCCGTGAAATGAGAAGGGAGTTCTCATGGCTATGAATCAACTTTTCTGACCACCTCACATAACTACTTTGGAGAACTTTGTGATTAACTTTCAATATTATGCAGTGTCTCCTGCTTTTCCTTGTTTCATATTTGAGATTAATTTTATATTGAATTTCTCAATGTATTATTCACCTTCTAAACCTCAATCATGTTTTGTTTTATTAATCTCCATCCAACACTATTCATCACCCTTGAGTCCAGCGTTTTGAGTTTCATAGTGATTCCACCATAAATAAATCAATTCTCTAGTCATGCTGAAGTAAAGTTTTGTTCCTGTCATGTTTTGCTGTACTTCAGCAAAGTAGGTGCACTTCTTTGTACACTTATCTTTCTTGAGGTATTTTGTCTTCAGCACTCTGTTGAAGTTGTTAGTAAAGTCAGGCTTGTTCAGCCTGGACAAGAGAAGGCTCCGGGAAGACCTTGTTGCATCCTTCCACTACATAAAGGGACACACAAAAAATCTGAAGAGGGACTTTTTACAATTGCAGGTAGTGATAGGATGAGGAAAGGTTTTAAACTTAAAGAGGGGAGATTTAAATCATATATTAGGAAAAAAATTTTTACTATGAGGATGATGAGACACAGGAGCAGGTTGCTCAGAGAAGCTGTGGCTGCCCAAGCCTGCCAGTGTTCAAGGTCAGGTTGGATGGGACTTTGAGCAACCTGCTCTACTGGAAGGTGTCTCTGCCCATGTCAGGGGGGTTGGAACCAGGTGATCTTTTCCAAACTTATGATTCTATGATTTTATGATACATTTTATGAAGAAGGAGATGATCTTGCAAAAAATTTAAATGCAACTGAAAAGAACCACAAAGTTTCAGAGAAACAGAAAAGCAACTTGTAAAGGTTACTTATAAAGGCAGAAAGATGTTGAGGCCATATCTGAATAGCCTGCCGCACCTGGGACTTCACCCCAAGCTCCAGGGAACTGCAGCAACTGAGGTTTGAGGATTCTGTGTGTGTGCTGGATATGTCAAGGATGTTCTAGCTATTCACTATACAGGACAAGCAGAGACACTAAGGCAACAATTCTTTTGTGCTTCACATATGGATACCTCTCTCCTTGCTGATAAAGGTATTGCCGTGACAACCAGGGTGGTGATAGAATCATAGAATCATAGAATAGTTAGGGTTGGAAAGGACCCTAGGATCATCTAGTTCCAACCCCCTGCCATGGGCAGGGATACCTCACACTAAACCATGTCACCCAAGGCTCTCTCCAGCCCGGCCTTGAACACTGCCAGGGATGGAGCATTCACAACTTCCCTGGGCAACCCATTCCAGTGCCTCACCAC
>JANRGW010012097.1:0-22969 GCA_024733675.1 Psilopsiagon aymara
GGGGCTTGGAGCACTGCTCTATGGAAGGTGTCCCTGCCCGTGGCAGGGGTTGGCGCTGGAGGAGCTTTGGGGTCCCTTCAACCCGAACCAGGCTGGGATTTTACTGGGACCCGTCTGACCCATCCCTTTCAGCTCCTACAGGAGGCTGCTTCCCAGTGCCAAAGCTCAGGGCCTGTGCTGGAGCAGAGCAGCTAACCTGGAAGCAGCACTGCCTCTGCAGAGCAGAAGCAGCTCCTGTGCTGCTGGGGAGCGATGCTCAAACCCTCTGCAGTGCCAGCGCTGCTGGGAGGGGTGAGGACCGCAATTACACCAGCTGCAGACACAAGGGAAAAGCAACCCCAAGTTGGCAGTGATGTCTGGAGGTCAGCTAATCCCAACCCTGCTCAAAGCACAGCCAGCTTCAGAGGTGGATGCTGCCATCCCCGAGCACAAAGAGAGCTGTCTCACACAAAGAGAGCTCAATTGAGTCACACAGAGGAGACAGGAGACGCCAAGGCTCCCTCATTAAGGCTTGGTCCCCACCACCTAATCGTAAGAAGCAGGATCAAGCGATGTATCCACAATCTATCTGATTATCCTGCTCAGTGCATGAGACACCCCCTGCCAATGAGATAGGTGTGTTTGGGCAGGCGGGAATGCCTTTACCCAACTGCCCTTCCCGGGAGCCTGCTGGCAGGAATGACCTGCAGGCTGTCCTGAGCTCCAAGGGTGCTAGCCCTCCCGCAGGGAGCAAAGAAACCCCGAACAGGAGCCCAGCTCGGCCATTCGTGTGCTGCAGAGGAAGCCTGAGGCCTGGGGAGGTGCCAAGCAGAGGAGACCTGCCCAGGTCTGAGCTTCAGAGGTGTCTGCTCATGCACACGTTGCTTGTGCCTGCAGTCTCCACTGCAGGATTCTCCACCACAGAGCTCAAGGGGACATGTTTTCTCCAACAGGAAGGCAATTCCATTCCAGTCCCATCCTCCACCTCCTTAAAGCACAAATGTGCTCCAAGGCACACACTGTAGTTTATGCACCCATGTGTGAGCTGTCCTACCTGGTGACCACAGGCCTGCAGAAAGAGGACATTTACAAAGGGGTTTGCGTTCTCAGCTGGAAGAACTCACAGCAAACTGAAGTGGTTTCTCTTTTAACACTCTTTGTCCGAGTGCTTGGATAAGCCATAAGTGAGTTGGCAGCAAACCAGCTCGGTACAAACGCAGAGCACCAGAACACAATGCAGGCATCACAAAGCCACGACTCTGGGCCGGACGAGAATCCTCCCCTTTGCACAGGGTAGGCCTCCAAAGTCCTCATGCTGCTCCGTTCAAATCCATGTGAATTACGATGTGCAAACACACCTATCACTCATGTGTACGCAGAAGGGCACTCCACACACAGAGGTACTCAAG
The DNA here is from genome assembly GCA_024733675.1 of Psilopsiagon aymara. NCBI lineage: Eukaryota > Metazoa > Chordata > Aves > Psittaciformes > Psittacidae > Psilopsiagon > Psilopsiagon aymara. The sequence goes on from JANRGW010012097.1 coordinate 1,389, forward strand.
AAGCATCTGTGAAAAGATTCAGGACTTGGGAAAAGCGAACCTGACTTATTCCTCCACTCAGACTCTAACAGCATCCTTAAGCTGTAAATCAAATCTGCAATGACTGAAGGAGACTGAAAGCCCTGGAACAAAAGCATCCCATTTATTTAGGATGATTTCTTCCAGCATTAAAGGAAAGAACTTAAAACACGCAGGAAAGCAGGAAAAGCAAACACAGCACAGCTGAGAACATACTGTCCACTTCTGTATGCCAGTGGAAATCCAGAGCAGCCTCAGCCCAAGCCCTGAAGGCATTGTCCTCATGCAGGCAGTCACCAGCTGGACAGGAAAGATGCTGTAGTCTGTAAGCGCCAGGCTGGGACTCTCAGCTCAAACCCCAGTAGAGCCATAGGTGCCACAATTCACAAGCTGCTTAATCCCTCCTGCAAACAGGGACTGCTACTTCCCCATCTCTCAGTGGTAAAACACAGGAACATCAAACAGGCGTTAAGAAACAACTATGGCAAAGGCTGTATCAGCACTAGTGCAGTGCTTGCAGGGGAGCACCCAGCCAAGAGGCTCCTGCAAAGTGTAAGGGCCACTTCTGGCCCCACACGCTGGTCACAGTGACCAGGGGCCATGTGTCTGGTGCCCCTGTGAGACACAGAGGGGTTGGGATGCACGTCAAAAGGAGCCCACACAGCCAAGCCCTGGAAAAGGCACGGATGGGAAGTCAAAGCCACCCTCAAGGTACTTCCCAAGCCCTTCAGAGTTACGTGTTGGCCCCTCCTGCCTTCCACACACCCCAGAATCTGTTACTCATTGCTCTTCATCTCACTGCCAGGCAGATGAATCAGCTTTCCAGGGACTGAACATCCTCTGCTCTCCCCGAGATGCCTGAGTCACGGACACCAACTGACGTCCTCAGATCTTCAATACTCTCCTTGCTTCCCTGCATCTGCTGAATGACAGCCTCCAACTCCTCTCCCCTGTGGAAGTCTCAGTGACCTGAATCACTTCCAATTTCCCCACTTAAGGCTCGTGGCATGCTTTTATCCAGACAGCATCCAACTCCGCATGCAACTGACCCAAATCAAACCCAGGAGGAGGGCAGAGCTAGCCAGGGCAGACAGAGTACAGTGCCTTCCACATCCCTGCCCTTCCTGCCACCACCCCGCAGCCCCCAGCTGCTCGTGGTCAGGCTGCTTGGGTGCCTGCCCAAGCTGACTTGAAAAACCCCCAAACAGGGATATATGCCCTGCAGCCCGGAGCGTGCACTCTGAACCCTTCCGGGCACTTGTTTCCCCCCCAGCCAAGGGCAGGAGCTTGGGAGGTGGCAGAGAGAAGAGGGGATGGATGGAAAGTGGTGTCTGTTTTAACTGGCTGCTGTTAAGAGCATGAGAAGGATGTTTGAAGGAGAACGATCAGGAGCAGAGTGCAGAGGAGGCACTAAGAGGTGTCCACAGAACAGAATTTACAATGTGGCTCAGCAATCCATCACTGGCTCCCATTCCCACCTACAGGAACATCCACAAGCCTCAAAATATACTTAGCTTGGAGAGGCTGGAAAGGAGCAGCTCTCCTTGCAGCCCAGCTACCAGCACAGGAGCACTATCACAAATCAGGAAGGGGAAGCAGTTCACATACAAAGGATGAACTGGGTTAAGTTCTCCTAAGTGCGAAGACAGCTTTGTTTCCCAGATGCATGTGAGGGAACGTGTGTGTCCAGCACCAACTGCGCAGTGGAAATTTGGCTCCCTGCAATTCCCTGTGATACAGATGCATTTTTTCCAGAGGAAGTCCAACGGTCTTGTTTGTTTTCACCACTAATAGAGAGCAGTGAAAATTTCTACTGGGGAAGCGTAATGAGGTCAGAATAACAGAACAGAGTAACTAGGAAGGAATGTCCTTGCACTGTATTTTTAGAAGAAGGATAAAGGTGGGGCCTTGCAAGAGGCAGGGGATGGGCCTGATCCGGCACGCATGGCCAGGCTGGAACACTCGGCCCTGGGGACTTGAGGGGGTTTTGAGCTTATTTGTACAACGAATCCACTGCTGAAATCGGCGCTGAGCAGAAGGGTCCATTGGGGAGGAGAGCACAGCAGTGCCTGGTGCACACACACAGCCCAGCGAAGGGACGGCAGCTTCCCAGCTTCCCTCCCAGCCCGTTCCCCTTTCTCCCCTGGGAAGATAAGCACATTCAATGCCTCCACTGAACTGGAGACACCTCTACTTCTGCACACTAAAGGGAATCAGAGTTACAATGGGGTAAGTGCTGCGGAGGGAATCAGGAGCAAGGAAAGCCTGACACAGGGCACAGCAGAGCAGGCAGCGGTATTCCAGCAGGGAACTGGATTTACTGCACTGTTAAGGCTGGATGTGAAACCCCAGCAAGGCAGCCTGCGGAGAGAAGAGATGGGCCAGGGTAAGACTGTGAAAATGAAAAGGAAGGAACAAAGCAAAAGAACAGAACAGAGGCGGAGCAGGAAGTGGCTCGAATGGGATAAACAGGTAAGGAGGAAAAAGGGTGCATTCAGGAGCAAGCAGGCAGTGGTCTGTTTCCTGGCACCAGCTAATCTGATTGGCACCAAGATACAAGAAACAGAGGCTTAAATAGCTCATGAGAGCAGATCCTCAGCTGCAGAGAGCCATCATCACTCAGCAGTTAACTCCCTCTGGCTCTGCCCTAAGCCTTGAGGCAGAGCTGACCCTGCGAGCACAGCAGAGTGGAACAAACAAGACAAACTGTCCTCGCAAGGGTTAACAGACAGCAGAGAACAAGCTGTTCCATGCATCCAGGTCAGGAAAAACAGGACTGGGACCCACACAGGCGTCACGCACACACCAGTGTTTAAGGAGCAGTGAACTGTGCTTGATAGGAAGGAGACTGCAGGGACCTTCTCTGGAAAATCCACAGGGACACAGCCAACCCCATGGAGTAGCTGGTGAGGGTACAGTGGAGGGAGCATCAAGGCATCCAAGACTGGAGACCACCATCTCTGCTCCTCGATATTCTCTCTAGGAAGGCTAAGTAGGGGGAAGTGTGCAGGCCAGGGTGTAAAGCACCTTTCACCCCTCCATGCTGCACAGAGCTGCAGGTCTACCTGGGTTGAAGATGTGGGTGGAAACAACCCAGCAGCCTGGGATCAGGACCAAAGGGATGGATGAGGGAGGGCAAGAGAATCCCCCTTGACAGGCAGCCATGGGAGGCTGGACTGGCCCTCCAGCATGGAAGCTGCCAAACACGATGTTCCACAGGTACATGGCCTGTGAGTCCTTCCTCTGCTCCCATCCACAGGCAGGTGAGAGCAGAGAGGACAAGGCCCCTGGAGCAGCAGGAAAGGAGGAATGACCTCCCCATTCCAGCTGGAGACAAGGAGCCAGCAGCCCCCACAGGCACCCAAGAGTACCCAAGACAAACATGCACCATCTCCCATCCAAATGCTCTCTACATCCTACTGTTTAATTCTGGGAACTTCCTGAGCCTGCTGTGGTTTGTCTGCTCACTGTCCATAGAATCTCAGATGGGGCTGGGCTGAAATGCCACAATTCCCAACCCTTTCTGGAGCTGGAAGCAGCAAGTCTTACCTGCAACCTTGACTGCAATGTAACTGCCCCCCGTTCGGGCTTCGTTAATGCAGCAGCTCTTCTACAGGCTGCAGCACAAAGGCACTTTTCCAAAGCTCAGGTTCCATCTGCCCACCTACACCATGGTGGAAACTGTAGAGACCTTCAGAAAGAAGGGCCAAGAGTCTCCTGTGCAGAGAGCTCCCTCCTCGCTCCGCACTTCACTCTGCAAGAGCCCTGCTCAGCCGTGGGAAGGCAGGGCTGGCAGTAACCCCCCCGGCACAGGGCACGTGAAGGCTGCCGGGAGGGGTGACCTTACCAGCAGCACTGAGACCACACAGCAGGGGCTGCCATGGGGATTATACACCAAAATGAGAACTTACTCTTCAAACATGCACCTTCCAAGGCCCTGGAGAGCCTCACAGCTGTGCCTTCCCAGAGAATCCCAGCACAGGTACAAGGTTAGCCCAGAGCTATGAGCCAGTTCAGTCATCTCACTTAGCAGAGAGGTGGTTTTTACCCTCCACCCCATGGTAATGTTACCTTGACAGGTGGAGTGCCCACAGTAAATACTATGTCTGTCCCATATTCTGAGTTATCCCCTTAGGGGTGAGAGCAAAGATAGATGTTTGGGGAATGGATGCTTCCTACAGCCATCCACACAGCTCCCAGCATCAGAAAATCAAGCTGACGGGAAGAGCCAAGCCTGATGCTGGCCTTAGAGCAAACCTTGTCTGGTGTCATTTCTCACAGGCCACAGTTAAACCTGGGAGCTGCCACTTTGGAGCCTTTTCTGCTTATTTCTTTATGGATTACAGGGCAAGGGAAAACCAGGAACTTCAAAGAAACGGCCTGGAAAGGCCTCAGGACACCCCACACATCCCACTGGCAGCAGTGCTGAGCTGAGCCCAACCTTACTTCTCTCCTCAACTGCCACTCTATTCCTTAACAAAACATCAGTTGCATGTCTTGGCTCTTTACTGACTAGCTGGGCTATCACTGCAAGGTGGTGGCAGCTGGTAAAGAGCAGTTTTAACTCTTGGAAAGCGTTCTCTGTGGCAGGGCTTCCCACTGGTGTCATCTTTAACAGGCTGCCATCACCCCCGGAAGGCTGACTCGGGTGTAGATGCCTGTGCACGTGGATGGACCAAGGTCTTGGAAGTGCTATCAGACTAAAGGGAGCTATCAGGGCCAAATGGTCTCTTCTCCATCCAGGCAGATGCTCAGCACTGCAGCATGGGTTCTCCCACCATTGCTGTGGTTTCAGTCCCTAGATGGGTACAGCCCCCGAGCTCCACATCATTTCTGCTCAGCCAAGGGCTCTGCCTGCAGACAGGAAGACTCTTCTGTCTGGATCTTTGTTCTTTCAGCATCATCTGAATATCACTCCCTTAACACCCGACTTCGTATTTCAACTCCTTTAATTACACACAATGGAGATTTTATCGGAAATCTGGTGGTTGTTTGAAAGCCTGAGCATTCCATCCCAGCCTTGGAATTGACCCATCGACTGCTTCTGCATCTCCCATTTCAATTTAACACGTTATACCTGCATTCATTACGCTTCCTATGATCAACAGCAACACACACTGCCCCTGCCCCTCTCCCCACACAGACACCTCCTCTCACACGGGTGTTTACGGGGCTGAGAAAGGACAGCCCATGTAGAGCAGCAGTAGTAAGCAGCAAGGGTTAGCAAGCCGCAGCAGCGCAGGGATGCGCAGGCGCAGAGCGGGCCCTGGCCTGGCCCCAGGACGTAGGAGCTGAGCCTGTAGCCAGCTCCCTTCCATCTGTCCCGATTCCCCCTGGCTGGGGGGGGCCCATGCACAGGCTGTGTCCCAGCTCCGGCTCACACTGCACAATGGGTGAGGGGGCTCAGGCTGCCCTGGAGCTGCACACAGGCACGGGTCTGCAGGGAAAGCAGAGCTTTACCCACCTCTAAGCGGTCTGCAGGTCCTCAGCACAGCACAGAATGGGGAACACAGCACTCCTCTGCGCCCCGAGCCGAGCACATCTCCTGTCACCAGACACAAACTGCACGGCCTAAATAAGGGAGACTCCCATCATATTGCCTTTATACCCTGGCTGCCAGCCCTCACAGCCAGCTGCCCTGAGGCACTGTCGGCTCCAGCTTTGCCATGAGGACAGTACCAGAATTCCTTCTCCAGGCTGCAGCATGGAGAACTGGAAGTGCTTGAGGAGGGCGAGTTGCTCCCCTTGCCCTGTCTGCAATGCTTCGTGTTGCAAGTGCAGATGGGAGGAGACGGCATCCCCAGCGCTGCAGCAAACGGGGATATTTGTCCCTGAATAATTTCTCTAGCATATTAAGCACAAGCCATTCTCATGCAGAGGCTGCCCTGTACAGCTGCCAAGGTCAGCAAGACCTTGCTTTATTTGCTGCATAAGGGCTGGCTGTGCAAGTTTTACCTTGTACATATTTTTTCCACGGGTTCTCTTGTCTTCGATTTCCCCACTGCCACTGCTGCCAATGCCCCTGCATCTGCTGGCGGCTCAGGTCATGCCTGCTTCTCTGGCTGCTCGTAACAACCACCCAACATCCAATCTTCCATTACAGTCAGAATTCCAGCACACCAATTCTTAACGCCATGTTTAATTCAAAAGGAACCAAGGACAGTACTGAATAACAATTTCCAAGGAAAACATGCTCCCCAGCTTTTGCTAACAGCATCAATATGGTTCTATTTTCAGGGGGTCCTGACCCGCTTATCCACTCACACAGCCACCACTGTTCACGTGCTGGTATCTACATACAGATGAGGTTTTGTGCAAGGATTGCATTCGAGCACCCGGCGCTGCCTGCACACACAGCCTCTGTATCACACCAGCAGCCGGTATGGCTTTTGGGAAGCAGCCTGGATCTAAAGAGACGACGGGGGCTGAAAATAAGGCCTTATGGTTTCTAAACTGCAGACACATTCCTACAGGCTACAGCCAATGCTCAGACTCAGACTGAGGACTGTTCTTCTCCCTCATTTACTGCCTCCTGTGTCACTGCAGGGCAACAGTCCAATTGAGGAATGGCACAGGGAAGAAACATGGTAACTGAAACTGTCCAACATCAAGACACTGCAAAGGACTCAAATATCAAGGAACTTTAATGCAAGCTGTCCCTTCGCAGAAAACCAGCTTTAAGTGACCTACTTGAGGTGAGTGGCCAGGCAGGGAAGCTTCACAGCAGCCTTCCCTGCTCAGGAGTCCCCCTGCTCTGCACTCACCCTGCCTTGCCCCAGCCTCTAAATCCAAACCAACGCAGAGGTGGCAAGCAGCAATGTCCAACACGTCCCCTGACCTCCCAGAGGCAGCACAGCAGTTCTGTAGCAGACTCTGACCTTGGTGGGACCCCACAGCCATTGCCATAACACAAACCAGCATTCAAGCTTAACACACATACTGGTGCCAGAAGTCTCTCGACTGGAGAGAGGCAGCAGTACTGAGGGGTTAAGCAGCGGAAGAGGGATGCAGACAAGGACTGCAGGCTCTGAGCAAGCACACGCAGCCATGCAGGCAGCTCCAAGGCTTAGCATCACTTGTGAGCAGGACCTGCCTGCTGAAGGCGCTGCCTTTGTTAGCTGAGTACAGCCACATGACGGAGTGGGGTAATTACCTGCATTTTACTTGGAGGACCCAGGCTTCAATCCTGGCTCTTGTCACAGCTGGAGATGAATTTAGGGACTACAATGAGAGCCAAGTTAACCTGTTTTCTATAGAATCATCAAATAATTGCCCGTGTTCTGAAAGAGAGGCCCAGGATTCTGTGTAAGGGCACTGGTACTTATGCTACTATTGCCGTCAGTACAATAGTTAGTAATGGGTTGATGTGAGCAGTCATCACAGCTCTCAGTGCTCCTCCGCTGGAGCAAGCACAGGAACATGAAGAACCTCACCCATGCACCACGGGATGTGCTTCGTGGTGCAACAGGTCCTATAGGGAGGGAAGCAGCATTGGAACATCAAGATTTCATACAGATTCACATATACCTTACACCCAGAGGGCCAGAGAACTGCTCCAGTGTAGCTCTGGATGCCCCACTGAAAAGCTACCAGGGCTGATGGTAGTCCAGGGGAGCTGAGGGCCATTTCCCTCCATCCTCATGGCTGAGGGCTGCCCAGCAGAGCCAGTAGGGAAATAAGTACTTTCCCCATAAAGTAATTCTCTATTTTTATCTTGCCAGGAAAGTTTTTCATTTAGAAACTAAAACTGCTGCTTCAGGGAGAAGCCAAATGCCCTTCACTCTGTCAGACGTTTACCACAGAAGTCTTCATCTGATCAAATAAACCCTTTTCCCACTAAAAGGAATCATCGTGGAAAAATCAGAACAGCCCCTGCAGGACGCTAAGGAAGAGCAACAGAGAAGTTGCGTTCCTGACTCCCGCAGCAGCACGCTCCTTCACAGTACTGCTTGCAGTGTCACCTCAGCCCTGTGCCTCAGGTCACCCAGCACAGATGATCCTCAGTGACAAAGCACTTGAGAGAGCAACATGCTCAGTGAGGAAGTGAAGCAGCAGCTGGTGTCTGTAAGCCAGCTCTGAACACAACACACGGCTCTGCAGAGCTTCTCAAGTGCCATCATCCCCCTCTCGCAGCAAAGAGAAAGTCTCCAGCATCCTCAGCCACCACCACAACTGCATCTGGGCAGGAAGACACCTGAGAGGTCAAAATGAGCACAGAAACCTTTTCTGAAGCATCTTCAAGCACGTAACACTCAGCACCACAGCACAGCTCAGCACCACGGCACCCTTCATCTGCACCCAGCAAGCAACCCGCACACCAAACCCTGTCAACGCACAAGGTGAAGGGTGGCTGCTGTCCTCAGGGGAGGGCTTTTACAGCAGGCCAGAGGTTTGTGTGGAAGTAGGGGCGAAGGAGCAGCAGCCACAGTGCTGCAGGGGCTGACAAGAACCCGGGACCAGGAGGTCCCTGCTGCCAGACAGGGTGAGATTCCCAAGGCCACACCAAATTCTGCAAGCTCAGGGCCAGGCATCTCCTCCCACCGTTATCTCTAAATCCTCTTTACTCTGCAGAGCTGGTCTCCACCCTCCTTCCCTTTTAATCAGGCCTGACCTACAGATGCCAGCCTCCTTTCGGCTAAGTCAACGCAAGCGCCACACGGAGGATGCTGTTACAGGAAAAACCTCACTTACACTCTTGGCTGGATTCCACAGTCTGTTCCTTGGTCTAGACCTGACCTCGTTCCTCTTCTGCAAGCTTAATCCTTTACCTTAAGGGCACAGCGAACACACAGACTCCACCATGGGCTGTCTATGCTCAGCCTCCCCTTCAGCCTGCAGAGCCAGGAGACTCTTTTGATCACACAAGGCTCACGAGGCTCCCTCTGAACTGCAGGTACTTCAAACACACACATATATGCTCAAGAGCCACAAAGCAAACACAGAACACACTCTTTATGCTCCGCAAGGTAAACCCTACCCTAGAGCTCACCCAACAGGACAGGAACCTTCAATCAGCAGTCCCCAAAGCTCCCTCAGATGCAGCCCTGGCCTCTCACCGAAGCCACAGCCACGCCTGATACATGCAGCTTCATCCAAGCATCAGAACAGTGTCATGGTTTAACCCAGGTGGTAGCTCAGCATCAGCAGCTGCTCACTCACCCCCTGCTTCCCTCCTCTGGACAGAATGGGGAGAGAATCAAAGGAATGTAAACCCCACAGGTTGAGATAAGACAGTTTAATAACAGTATAATGCTGCTAATAACAATAATGATAAGGGAGATAACAAGGAGGGAGAATATAAAACTAAAAGGAGAAAGAGAAAACAAACACTGGCCTGCAGTGATGCCCAGTCCAATTGCTCAGCACCCACAGACTGACGCCCAGCCCAACCCAATCAGCAATTGGCCCCTTACAGGTAACTCCTGCCCAGTTTATACTTGGGCATGACTCGTGGTATAGAAGATCCCTCTGGATAGTGTGTGTCAGGCATCCTGTCTATGCCCACTCCCAGCTTCTTGTGCCCCCCCTCACTGGCAGAGCGTGAGAGACTGAACAGTCCCTGACCAGGGTAAGTGCTGTTGAGCAACAACTAAACCATTGGTGTGTTACCAGCATCATTCTCACTGAAGCCAGAACACAGCACTGCACACACAGCTACTAGGATGAGAATTAACTCCATCCCAGCCAAAGCCAGGACAAATAGTTTAGGTTGGAAGGGACCTCAAAGCTCACAGTGACATGGTTTAGCGGTGGCCTTGGCAGTCCTGGGTAAAGGGTGGACCTGATGACCTTCAAGGTCTTTTCCAACCTGGTTGACTGTATATTCCAACCTCCTCCCAGGGGCAAGGACACCTTCACTAGACCAGGTTGCTCCAAGCCCCCTCCAACCTGGCTTTGAGCACTTATTCGTTCTTTAGCAGAAACAGAAGACACCAACTGAACACGGAAGGCCTCAGCCAGCTACTACATCACCCTCCAACAGCAACCCTAACCAGGCATAGCCCAGAGACTTACTCCAATGGTATGGTCAAAGAAAGAGCTAGTTTGTGGCTCTTTAGTGCACCACACTTGTCCTGTTCCTTGCTGTCCTCATGTGGCCAACATGCAGGAGTCACAGGCTGGAGGCAGATGGGCAACAGCTTGCCCTGTCTTGCCCAAACACATCATATAAACAGGGTATCAAGACCGAGTGGGATCTGGCTCATGCACTCCACCTTGTGACCCAAAACCCCTGACCCCCAGTCACATATCAGTAACAGCAGTGGAAATATCAACACACAAGTGAGATATTAGCAACTAATCTGTTATCAGCTTATCCCAAGGCAGTGAGCTGTGAATTCAACCTGCAGGCACCACCACACAGTGTTTCTTGGCTCTCAAAGACATTTCATGGTGTTATAAGTGTTTGTGGGGGATGTTCAAACCCTCACTAACTGTGTCTGAAAGGATGCTGAACCAAACAAGGCTCTCCTGGTGGTGCATGGGAGCTGTACAAACAAACCCCCATCGAGCTGGGAGGAGCCTCTGGATCAAGTTCTCTGATCTCCACAGCAGCCCTGGACCATGTGCTGCAAGCAGCCCTGCGCACAGACACACCTTTCACATCAGGGGAGGAGGGGACAGGAAGGAAAAGAGGAAAACCAAGACAGCACCAGGGCCTCTGGTAACAGAAAACCCAGAGATGCTCCCTCAGTTTACACGACCAAGGATTTGAGCCCAATGTGCTTTTAAAGTCCTTTCATGGAGTATTTTAATGTCTCTGCCTGCTCTGTGTGCAAGCGGGGCTGTGCTTTCCACAGACATTATTTATTCAGTTTTACAGTGACTAACCTGAATTTCCAGACTGTTCAAAAGAAAACCTGAAGCACTGCTTTACAAAGACAAGGCTTGCTCCCCCCTTGTTTGCCTTTTCATCTCCACCCCTCAGCTGAAGCATCTCTACCTCTCATCTAACAAATAAACTATGTAGCTTTCCACTAACAACCAAATGCACTTCCTTTCACCTCCATGCAAAAATGTGCTGACAATTCCTTTTCTTTGTTCTGGAGCCACCCAAAGTGGAATAAGTTCCTTTTCTTTTATCCAAACCTGATTTTTCCTCTTTGCCACCTATTTGGAAAAAAAACAGTTGGACTTACATCACTTGCTGCAGCCTCACAGCCTGGAATGAAGGGAACACGATGCTGAAAGAGAGGAATTACCACCGGCTTGGGGTTAGGGGGGCACCACAGCCAGAAGCAAGCTCCTAGCTCAGGGAAAGCAGCCCCGCTGCTGCACGAGCTGCCTCCTGACTGCAGAGCAGAAAGCAGCAACACAGACTCTAAATTACATCCAACTAAGGCTCTAATCCAAGTCCACCAAACGAAGGAGCAGTTGGAAAAGGCTGGGACTCTCCGCAATGTGCTCCTCGCACCCAGGGGAGGTGTCCTGGGGACAGGGAGCTCCAGGAGCACTGCCTATCCTCACCGGGTGCCTGCAGCAAGGGAAGCACAGTCACACAGAGCAGGTCCAGCACAAGGCAGGTTTAACCCTCACAACTGTATTCCATCACGAGTAAGCTCTAATTCTGGGACAGGGAGGGCAGATAGACATTTTCTTGTGTGGAGATGCCCTCTACTCAACCCAGCCTAAGACCTTCACTTACGCCAGGCTGCGATTAGGGGATTCAGGTCAGGAGCAAGCAGATCTCATGCTTTAATTCTCTCTCTCGTTTTGGGTGCCTGAATCTCCAGGATGAGCAGCATCACATCCGTGCAGGAACCAAAGCAAAGTCATATGCACAGGCTCTGTCCCTCAGCACAGGGAGATGCACAGAGTCAGCTGCGAGAACCTCCCACCCGGAGGTGCTGGCTGCTGCTGCTGTGCCACAGTAGCCTCCTCCCATACTGAAGACCCAAACAGTCCTAAGGCCAGTCTTACCTCTGTCTCCACAAGTCCACCCATACCACTGCCTCTTTATCTCCCCTGTGATACACCCCCAGAAAGATGCATATCCAAACCCACAGCATCCAAACCCGCTCCCAGCTTGCAGGTTTCCCTCTGGGATCACCCCACTGAGAACCACTTTGGCAGCACACAAGTTTAAGCCCATTTGAAAAACACCCATACACTCAGTAACTGTAGCCCCAGTTCCACTCTCCAGTAAGCATCAGGCAGCACTGGAGCCTTGTTGAGTGACCTGGGACTGCAGAAACACGTTTCCAGCATTGCTATTTACTTGTGGCAGCTTTTCACTACCTGCAGATGCTATCCAGAAATACAGAAGAAAAACTGGTGCTCTTGGGAGCTCAGAGTCTAAATGCAGAGGTCAGGAGAAACACTCTGTTCTTATTAATGCAGTTCTGTGGAGAGAGGGGAAAAAGAAAGGCAAGTCTGTATGCTTCCTGGAAGCAGATTACAGCTAATAACACAGATTACAGACATTAGAGGCATTTAAATTCATTCTTCTGGTATTCAGCATCCTAAGGTTTTTACCTTCCTCCCTGTATCGCTCCCATTTGGAGTCAGCTTCGCTGTCTGCCTATGACGAAGATGTTACCTGTGGCCAATAATGCCCATAAGGGACTTCTCTCCCTCAGCAGCCGTATTGTACCAGATGTCTTTGAAAGCACGTAAAAAGCCCATTTGTAACGTTAGTTTAACAAACATGCTGCCTTCCTTTCTTTCCTTTAGGTGACTGCTGCACAACCCGGAGCAAGTTTCTGCGTCCTAATAGCATCCACCCTGGATGAACTTTAGGGTTCCTCCCAACACAAACCAGTCTGGGATTCTATTGACAAAGAAGTATCTGAGGATCCTCAAAAGAAATCCCTGAGTCAAGCAAGTCACCAGCCACATGTCTACTGCTGAACATCAGGAATGGTCATACTAAAAGCTTCTCACGCCTGTTCACATCTACATTTTACTGACAGAAAGAAAACTCCATGGCAAACAAACTGCACACCCCTGCCTGGCAGCCCCAGATCCGGAGTGCTCGGCTGGGCTGCAGCCCCCAGCTCCAGTCGTCCCCATTTGCTCTCCTGGTCCCCCCTGGGAAGGGCAATACATCCCCAAGCCTGCAGAGCAGGAACCAGAGGGCAGTTATCTGAAGCGCAGTTTGCAGTGAATTACCGTTGCACAGGATCATATCAACTGTCCAGTTGTTTCCCTTCAAGGAGGGAGCTACTGCTGGTAAAAAGCATCTGCCTTGGTACATGGCCTCAAGCAGTGGCTGGATTAAGCACTACTCTTATTAACCAGTACAGAACGACAGTAGCATTTCACTGAACTAGCTGGTTACTCGGAGAAGCTGTCAGCAGCCACCTCAGTCTCAGCCATGCAGATGCTCTCATCAGCCTTGGGCATCCTCCAGCTCCCCTTTTCACCACCATTTCCATCAGCCTGTGGGGCCCAGGCCTCATTCCCACCAATCCCTCAGCCAGGACAAGCACTCGTGAGCCCAAGCACAGAGCAGAGGAATGAGGACAGAGTAAGCATCTTTCAGCTGCAAAACCCATGTGAAGGGCATGAAACAGCAGGCTCAGCTCCTTGTGATGCCCTCAAGGGCATGTGGCACAGCTTGGGAGCTGGAGTAGCCAATGGCTCTGCTTCAGCATGGGGGTCACCTCACTGCAGGTAAGCAGGAGGGCAGGGGCTCACCATTCAGCCCACTCTGGTTGGCTTTACTGACATGACCTGCAGCACAGATCCCTCCAGAACCCTGCGAAAGGTGCTGCTGCATCAGCCAGACCATGCCTGGAGCACAACCAACGTCAGCTCCTTATCAGGGCTGTGCCTAAGGAAGGGCAGCGAGTGCTTCACTGAGAGCCCAAGGCAAACCCAATTCATGGGGCATTTGGTCAGAGGACCCAGGAGAGAGGCATCAGTTTGTGGACCCAGAGGTGAAGTGCTATACACCCAGCACCTGGAGGATACAGAGACAGGACAGATCACCTGTATCCCTAGGGATGGATCCATGCTAACGTTTCTTTCTGTACCTCAGAAATCACTACGCCTGAAGGCGCAATACAAACTTCCTGGGTCAGCACTGCTGATTACTATTTATTTTAAGGCATTCAGACTGTATTTAAAAGGATCCCACTGATAACTGGTGTGGCTATAGAGATCCATCCATCCTGACCCGCTGGCTGTAGCCAGGGGAGGAAGGACATCCTACAACCAAGTGGCTTCATTAAGCGTGAACAGCACTGATCAAGAGGTTTGGCCAGATCTGGGGAAAGAGAAGTGGTTTTGCTGCCCCACACAGCCAGGAAAGAGCCCAGTCCCCTCTTCTCCACTGGTTTTGGGTCTCAGAGCCTGCGATGACACTCTGCACGCTGTGTTCTGAGTGCTCTGGAGAACAGCTCCAGCAGCAGCCCTGCAGCCAGCCATGGCTCCCAGCAGGCCACGATGCTCCTCTGCATGAGCTGGGGCTCCTTTGCAGGGCAGGCATCCCCATCGGCAAGGCAGGGACACTCGGCAGCTCACCATTCCAGCCTTCGGGACCGCTGCAATGACCTGTCCATCAACACACATGCACCCCTCCAGGCATCACAGCCCTGCACAGCACAACCAGCACCACCCTGCTCTGCAGTCCCAGGGCCTTCCACCAAAAGATCACTTCCCAAAAGTCAATGAACTAAGCCCCAGCATCGCAATGAACTCCTGCAGCATTATCTCCTCGGGACCAAGGAGTGCAGAAGCAGGCTGAGGTATCCCTGAATCCCCAGGCCAGCTCCCCCTCGCTCAGCTGCAGGCCTTTGAGCTATTTCATAGAACCCCAGCCTGGTTTGTGTTGGAAGGGACCTCAGAGCTCCTCCAGCTCCAACCCCTGCCATGGGCAGGGACACCTTCCATACAGCAGAGTGCTCCAAGCCCCTGTGTCCAACCTGGCCTTGAGCACTGCAGGGATGGGGCAGCCACAGCTTCTCTGGGCACCCTGTGCCAGCGCTCAGCACCCTCACAGGGAAGAGCTTCTGCCTTATCTCTAACCTGAACTTCCCCTATTTCCATTTGAACCCATCAGCCCCTGTCCCATCACTACAGGCCCTGATAAAGAGTCCCTCTCCAGCGTCCATCCAAAGGCTCTTTCCAAAACAGAAAGAGAAAATAAAACCTTTGTTTGTCTTTAAAAGCAGACCTATGCAGCAGGAAAAGTACTACCAAAGGTTTCACCATCCAAATTAAAAGTCAAAGGCAGCCATAATGAGCCTCTGAAACATAAAGCAGCGCATTGTGCCTGGTGTGACATTTATTGCTGCCTTCAGGATGAAGCCAAACATCTTAATATGGAAAAACACCGCTACTTCTGACCCAAACAGCTCGGGAACAGGAAGTAAAACCACATCACCCAGCAGCGGCCTCCCCGCCTCAGGAGCGGCAGCAGAGAAACCAGCATTTCCTGCCCCATCCCCGGCCTCCCGGCTCTGCCCAGGGGCCGATCCCACCCAAACCACTCACAGGAGGGTATTAAAGCTCCCGCAGCAGCGTCAGGGCTTTATCGAAGGGAATCAGCAGGGCAGAGGGGGGGCCACGGGACCACAGGACTCACCCATGGCAAGGAGCACAGGGCTCCCTGCGAGGGGATTCCACTGCTTTGGGGGGCTTCCAGGGTTTTCACCAGCCAAATTCCTGGCTCAGGACAGGCGCGTTTCAAGAGTTAATCCTGGTTTCAGTGCCTCATCACCAGCAAACCCTGGGAAATCAAGTCAAGCCTCAATTGGCTCAAAACATAATTGCATTTCTCTCGAGTAACAGCTTTGCATGACTTCATTTTCTGTTGGGCTGGGTTTTGGGGTGGGTTTTTTTGAGTTTGTGCATATTACATCCTAATTAGATTCCCGAGCTTTCATTTGCAGCGACAGGAATAACCCAGAAAGACAGAGATGAGCTCATTTTCAACTCATCACCTGAGCATGGGGCTGAAGCTTTAAACCAGAAGTGACAAGATAGACCAAGGATCTGCAGGAACAAAGAATCACCCAGAAGTGACAGTCCAGTGTCCTTCTCGGTAACTCAGTGCCAGAGAGAAGGAGAGAGACCTTAGCAGAGCAAACCCCGAGTCTCACCCTCGTAATGCAACAGGAAACGCCATTTGCACAAACACTGTGCACTGAACAGCAGCTCCAAACCAGATATATTGATTAAACCCTGCTTTCAGAAAAGCTCATAAGCATCATTTTTAGCAGCTCAAGCAGATTTTTTCCTCCAAGAAAAATGGTGCAGAACACTTGAGAAAGCGGAGTAAGAGTTCTGACTTGTTGGAGTTTTATTCAACAGTAACAACCAGGAAATGACAGCTGTTGGTACAGCTTTGTGCCAGCATCGCTGAGAGCAGAACCGCACCAACACTTCTGGGTAACACACACATCTGCAGAACCAAGGGGAGAAAGCTCATTAACATGACATTTTGTCCATCACCACCCAAGACTTTTCCAAGGACAGGGCTTTTGTCCCACTGTTCTGCAAGAAAGAGCCCCGAGCACACTCCACGTGCACCCCCTCACAGAGCAACCTACAGCTACCTCTTGTTCTCTTAAATCTCTTTGCCTCCATGTTCTTAAGTACTGCTTTGGCAGAGGGGTTGTGCTGCAAGGAAGGAAACTCCCCCCACATCCCCGTTATAGTGCTGCATGAAATCCACTCTCTGCCCCAGCACCCTCCCGGCGCATAAGGCAAGGAAAGAACAGTAAGTGGGAGTCCAAAAGGCAGTCAGAAGTGCCGCCAAAAACTGGAGCTCTCTCAGGAAAGGCCCTCCCTTAGGAAGCTGCCAGTCAAAGCCGATCACGAGGCTGTTTTCCAGGGTGAATAGAGTTCTTATTGACACAGCTTATGTCTGCAGCACGCAGCCCTCTGCAAGGCTTTCACGAGCAGATTGGATTACACAGACGCATTTGCTCTGATTTTATGCATTCAGAAGCCCTCAGACACAAACCACCCAGCTCTGGAGGCCACCAGGTTTTCATCTCGGTATCAGTCAATGTGCTTTTTCACAAAGTAAGATCCTGGCACCTTTATACTTGGGCTCCAGAGAGGGGACCTCACCCTTGCTGAGTAGAGCCATGTAATTTGGAGGCCAAGCCACAGATTTGCTCTATGTGAGTAATCCAAGACAGCTCGGTACTTACCATTAGGATGGGAGAAGGGAAAAAGTAAGCATCTGCTGATACCATTTAAAATGGGGGAAGATAACATCACTCTGGGCAGACAATCCTTCCTTTAAAAACAACACACAACAGCTTAGCAAGCAAGAGATGCCTGACTGCAAGAGCATCGCAAGCACAAGCTCAGGTAAATCATCCATCAAGGAGCAGCAGTCTGCACACACAGAGGAACCTGGAGAGAACAAACCTAAAGGACGCATTTACACAGTTTCTATGCTTAGGGGGCACAAGGAGGAACTGTTCCAGGAGCAGACACATGCACAAGGTACCTGTGATGCTGCATTAAAGGTGAACAGAGAATTCCAAAGTCTTTTGTTCTAATAAATGCTCCGGCTTACAGGCAGCACTTCAGCAAGAGAGGCAAGTCTGTGCTTACACAGTGCAACAGAACAGGCGCTGCCCTAGAGAAGGATGTATGTACTACCCCCGAGAAGGATGCATGCACTGCCCACAGCTCTGCACTACACTGATTAAAAACAAACTCACCGCAAAAAACCCCAACCAGTCGAACAAGCGAACCAGCGCATTACCCATGGGCAACTGGTTCCCTATCACCTGCGAGGAAACACCTCCTGCATCAACTCGCCCCCACTGAATTGAGGCTTCTACCTGAAGTATCACATCTGGCAAACAGCAGATCAAGCAGGTCTGAGCTTCAGAGCTTTTAAGGGATTTTCAGAGCAAACACACACTGTTCAATGATGACGTCCTCTCCCCACCACTGCCACCATTCCCCAGCTGAGCATTTCTGTCCTGTTGCTGAAGACTTTCCTCATGCTTTTCCTGCTAGGTGCTGGGAAGCTGGATGTGGGTACCCCAAATGCAGGGTGCCACCATGCCTGTCTGCAGTGACAGCTGTTCTTCAGTTGGACATTTGGACTCTGTTTTCAGAGCACAGCAGAGAGCCACGGCTCCTGTACCTACCGAGGGAAACAGATTTAAGCAAACTCCACTTCCAGAGCACAGCCTCCCTCCATATGAGCAGCCTCGTGTTTCTAGTACTCATCTTAGCTCCCACACGTGACTTCTAGTATGGTCATGGTCAGAAGGGCCTCCTCCTCTGGAGGCTGCACTCTCTTTCCCAACACACCTGAGTCACACAGTGAGTTGCCAAAGCCAAGCTCTCAGCACCAGCATGGCAGGAGGGGTGTCCTGCTGAGGCATCAGTCAACAAACCCTGACTGCGGATTCACCACCATCACCTGCGCCTGCACTGGCCACAGAGAACATCTCCCTCTGCTTTCAGGCTCCTGACTAAGCTGCAGGCACTGGGGACCAGGAAAGCCCTGGTTTTACTCTTGCATAAAGAAAGAGCCGCTTGCAAGACACTAGCAGCGCAGTTTCGCTACCAGTTTAACTTGGCATAAACCAGCGCTGCTAATACAAGCAGCAGTCCAGCCTCATCCTGTCCTGCCCCTGCATGCCAGGTCCCTGTGCCAACACAACTGCTCCTATGGCCATATGGAGAAGTGAACCAAGAAAGCAGTGATGGCTAAAATGAGTAGTGCTGGTTTGGTTTTTGCAAGACTGTTCTTACTCCACAAGAATGAGGAAGAGACTGAAGGGAAAGGCGAGAAGCAGGACCACGTTTTCCACCACAGCACCAGCTTCAGAACTGATTTGTGAGCTGCTTCACAAATGAAATCCAACCTCCCCCGCTTCAAGCCACAAGTTTTTAACCCCCACTTTGAGATTCCCTTAAAGGCACAGAACAGCCTCTCAAAACCTCCTTTCCGGTGGCAGCACAAGTATTCATCTTGGGGCAAGCCCAAGAGAAAACTTCTAGGTCAGTAAAAACCCAAGAATATCATTTAAGCCTCATGCCAGCCATTCCCCAACAGGGAAGGAGGCAGCAGAGGAGGTCACCACTGCTTGTGAACTGGAACCGGGCATCAAACGCGCTACAAAATCCTCTATGTGGATGCTCACCCAACACCTCATATGGCCAACTGCCCAGCACCCCCACGGCTCAGTCACCTTCCCTGGGAGGGCAGGCCCAGATCCACTCCCCTCTTTCCCCATGGGGACCCCTCACTGCCATCAGTGGTGGGCAGGATGCGTCACCCTGACTTCTGACCTGGGCAGACGCTGCAGGAGGCTGAGCAACCCCGAGGTTACAGCACTGAGGGGCTCACACACCACCAGGGCTGCTTTGGGCCCCTGCCAGCGTATCCCAAACCGCCTGGAAGATAGAACCAGGGATGCCATAGGCACAGAGCTGCACACAGTCTGAACCAGGAAATCTCAGCTACCTTCCGAGAGGGCTGACTGCACTGTCTCCTGCTGTAAGCACAGCCCATAATACCTAGAAGCTTCTACACAGTCCATTGTCTTTCAGAGAGAAACACTCTGAAATAGCTCTCAAACTTTTCTGGGCCATCACTACTTCAAAATCACATCATTTAAATATGTACCATGTCTATATATATACACCACATACCAAGGGAAATTAGCACCCGATGAAGGGCTGGTGCCCACACACCGTAACTGCACAGCCTCCTGGGTCTGCCTGTGTGTGAGCTGCCCTTCATCCTCTGCTACTGCTGAACCCATGACACTGACACACCAGTACAGCTCCACAGCAAACCAGAGCCCCACAGGCTCTCTGCCCCACTGCAGGAGGGGGGCACCAGCCCACTACCACACATCATCTTTGGGGTACAGAGAGTGAGGGAGCAGGGAAGCTTTAAAACCAGAGTCCTTTAAATCCCTCAGGTCTGCACAAACCTGAACCCCCACGGCCTTCCTTGAGGAGGTGAAGTGCACCATTCGGACCTTCATTAGTAAATACAGCTCCAAGCAGTGTGCCATGCAAGGCATTTCTCCAACGTGGAGAGCAGCATTACTGCTGCTTCCACATACTTCCTTAAAAGCAAAATACCCGCAAGGAGGACCCAGAGGGGGAAAACATCTCTGCAACCCCGTGGAAGCTGCTCTATGGGAACTTTAACTGCATTACTTCTGCCTCCGCAGAATCCCAGCAGAACCAGCTTAATTCAGCCTGCTCCAGCTCAGACACTCGATAGTTTCAGCATGGTATAGACTACAACTAATTACAGGATCTCGTTACATGTCCAACAACTGCTGCAATTTAGTCTTGCCTGATACACCCCAGCTCAAAACTGCTCATCCCACCTCTCCCTCTTTCCCATGCGCTTTGGCATGCTTTGAATAAAGGCAGGATACCTGGCAGCACTTCAGCATCTGACACAAAAAGGTAAAGTCATTCTTTCCTTCCAGCAACAAAGGCAATGACTTTCATCAGGACAGCACAAACTAGTTTTAGGCAAACAGCATGGACGTGGACACGTAACCCAGGATTACTGCTAAGAGCCACAACTGAGCAAGACGAATTCCCAAGTCAGGGGATCTCGCACGAAGCACATCCATGCAAGAAGGGACTCCTCGGAGAAGCCAAAGCCTCCGGCTCAGGCAGTTTGAGTTTCACTACCTCAAAGGCAGGGATGCTCCTTACAGCAGCGCACGTCTTGTCTTTGAGCTCCGAACTGCACCCGCAGCTCCCGCTGCCATGAAAGGGAAAGGTTTCTCCCTGCAAGCGTGCGCCGCGCCTGAGCCGAATGCAAACAGGTCCCTTCCCTGCGCCGCGCCACCACCTCATGCTCGAGAGGGGAACACCGCGCTCCCCGAGCGGCGGCCGAGCCGTCCGGCCATGGCTCCGGGATGATTCAGCACGGGGGTGGCTCCCCGTCGGGAGGCAACACCTCCCGCGAGCTGTCACACCACGGGCCGGGGCCGGGGCCGGGAGCACTCGCCCTGGCGAGCATGGCTGCACCTTCCCAAATGCGCAACCCGGGCTGGCAGCGGTGAGGGGGCGAAAGCGGGCGGTGGAGAGCGTGTATGGGGGTTTCCATCCGCAGCCATAGGGAAATAACCCAAGGGGTCATCGCCGGGATTTTAACTATGGCATAAGTAAAAGAGATGGGGGGGGAGCCAGACACTTTGGGAGCCAGCATCAACTTCGCCAGGCTGTGTTCTTTGTTTCCAGGCAGACTCCAGTGCGGTGGCAAGAATGAACAAATGCGCATGTCTTCATAAGAGGCCAAAAAAAAAAGAAAGAAATAAAAAATAAATAACGAAGGACCCCCGGCCCCCCCGCGCACCCCTTCCAGCAGCGCAACTCCGCTTCTACCCTGCTCCGAGCACGCACTTCCCCGCGCTGCGAGGCGCCGGCAGCGCCCGGGGCACGCTCGGCTCAGGATTACTTTGGGAGCGGGTTTTTTCTCTCAGTTTTGGGGGGGGTTAAGCCCGAAGCGACGCCCGAAGCGACACCCTCGCTCCGCGCCGCTCCGGCCGTCCCCCGCAGCCACTCCCGCCGCCGGCGGAGCGGGGCCGCGGCCGGCCCGCCACCGCCAGACAAAGGAGTGAAGAGCCGCCAAGGAGCCGCGCCGGCAGCCCCGGGAC